>JAODTR010042435.1:0-19520 GCA_025399935.1 Amblyopsis rosae | reverse complement strand
AAATGCTTATAATGAATTATTAAATATAATATATATATATATATATATATATATATATATACACACGCGCGGCGCGCATGTGTGTGTATATATTTACACATACATACTGTATAATCAACATATAACCCATTAATATTATAATGTATTTATTTCCTTCCTAATTGACTCAGGAGTAATTTAGTTAATCTGTCTGTCTGTCTGTCTGTCTGTCTGTCTGTCTGTCTGTCTGTCTGTCTATCTTCCCGCCGTACAGTGGAAGGAGGCAAAGCCAGAGGAACTGATGGATTCCAAGTTGAGATGTGCGTTTGAGATGCCAGTAGAAAATGACAAAACTGTGAGTCAAACCAGTAGTGTTTTCTACACCCATTACACTGCATGCTGTCTGCCCTCCAAAAGCACCCGGCCCGTCATCGACAGTCATTGACCATTTTTATAAAAAATAAAAAAAGTTGTATATATTACTTTTTATTTTTGGTGTGTGTTTTAGGGCTGTCAGACATGAATAAAATATAATTGCAATTAATCGCACGCTTTATGTAAGTAATTGCAATAAATACATTGCATATTTTACCTATTCAAAATATTGTTAGTGCCAGCATTATGTAAATGTTTGTATTTCTTTAAAAAATAATATAAATAAATCATTTGCATAATGATGGATTATCTTGTTATAAAAACACACTTGGGAGGGGGACATTTAAAAAACAGTTGAAAAGGTATAAATACGCGGTTCATTAATTGCAATTAATTCCGTTAGTGTGATTAATCCCGGCTAACTTTTAATTGCGTCCGACGGCCCTAATTTCTTTTGCATTTTGAGTTCTTTATTTCTCATTTTCATTTTTGTCTCTTCTGCATGCCACCACCACCCCACCACCCTCCATCTCTCCGCAGCATGCGAGCGACAACAACAGACCTGTGTCGTCGTCCTCCTCTGCCCCGCTCGTCCAGACAGAGCTCGCCACGCTGCCCAAGTCAGCCAGCGCCTCGCTGGACGATGCCGAGGTGAAGAAGATCATGGAGGAGTGCAAGAGGCTGCAGATGGAGGTCCAGAGGCTACGAGAGGAGAACAAACAGATCAGGGTGGGAATACGGAACTGTCTTAGCTTGCGGCTAATCTCAATTTCTTACCTTTTTATGCTTTCATTGGTTTAATACCCGTCATTATGCAGTACTTGCATCTTGCCTGTATATTAAGAAATAACAGCGTTCTTTCTTAAAATAAATCCGACCGCTTGTGCTGTTCTAGCACGGCTGTGATTATCTCCGGAATTCTGCTACATAGTAAGCCTAGCCTACAACGCACAGACACATTTTGATATTGTCTGTTGATGATTAACGATCGGCTAACGAGCACTGGTTATCTGTCAGATGTATTATTTTTCTTCTAAACGAGCATCCCTAGTCGCCAGCATCATGGTGCATTCTGGGTGTTCTGTGTCGGCAGGAGGATGGGGACGGCCTGCGGAAGAGGAAGGTGACGTTGCTGGCTCATTCCCCCGGCGCCATGGCGACCTCCAGGGCTAGGGAGGAGGGTCTCGGCACGCGTGCCCTGGCACTGTGTGTGCTGCTCTTCGTCATCGGGGTCATCGTGGGCAAGCTGTTCCTGTGAAGACCAGGGACGGACCCCAGGGTCACACCGGAGACGGCCGGGAAGATTGACGACGATGAGGCGGCTGTCGGGAGGGGGTGGAGTGTGTGTTGGGCTTTTGTTTTTTTTTCATTTTTGGATTTGTTTTTGTGTTCAAGGCAATATCACAAGGTTTTGTTCCCAATGATTTAATGTTTAATTAGAAAACCAAGGGAAGATTGTTTTGTTTTTGTTTAATTCTGTCACCTGCCTATTATTTTCCTCTGTGCTGCCTTCCTGTTTTTCTGTCAAGTTAAGTTGCAAAGATAGTTTTGGTGTGAGGGTGTGTCTCTGCTTCGCTTGAACACGTCGTCTTTCATTGGTCGCATATCAACTCTTAGTCTTGACGATAAGACGTCTCAAACTACATCAGATGAGTCTCTTCTGCTTTCCTCCGCTTGGTTTGATGACATGACAGGAAATGCAGGGGGACTGATAGAATGGTTACGTTTGTAATGTCTCCCTTAAAGTATCGGATTAAAATGTGAGCCAGTAGAAGCCATCTACTTTTCTTCTGTTATGTCTTCCATTGCAGATTGGTGTGTGTGAGTGAGTGAATGTTTTTATGATCAATGATTTTTGCTTTCTTTTAAGACGGTGAGACCACAAAACACTGACTTTTGTTAATCAAAGGGATTTTTTTTTTTATAATTGGGAGTTAATTTACAAAAATGCCGAATAGTCAAGAGTAACATGTTAGATTTCTATCCCGTTCAATCAAATTCTTGGTTTCAACAAACTCTGCTTTTTGTATCTTTAGTCACTTAGACTGAACAATAGACTAGCTGCTTTCTTTGTGGTTGAGGTGACAGGTTAGTCTACTTAATGTTCCATTTCCAGACTGTTTATAACTTCCTCATGTTGAGAAGAATGAGTTGGAAGGAGTTAAGTTTCCCTTAGCTCATAAACCAGTGCAGTTATGCAAACCCAACCGGGACATTGAAAATATATATACTAATGCGCTCTGTATCAATAGTTTTGACAGCCTTGATCAGTTATACTACAGGCATCTTGTGTGTCGTTAACAGATCTTTGCATTATTTTATCGTCATGTCCACTCTGCCTTCTGCATGACTACATATAGATTTATTATTCTCGTTTGTGTGTTTAAGTCATATTGACAGAAAAATCTATTGTCTTCACAAAAGGGACCCTTTTATAACCGGTTTAACAGTTGGTGTGTGTGTGTGCGTGGGCATTTATATTATCCCCCCCTTTCTATTGATTTTATTTGTCTTTGTGCTTGGTGGCTGTTATAACCAACACAACAGCTGTATATTGTCGGTTATTTAGTTGACTATATTTCACTACCTGAGGAGGGAGAGGAGGTGTTGGTGACCAGTAGGCGTGACATGTGAGTACACACTAGTTAATAAGCCCACATCAGCTTCATCCTGCAGATAGTCACATGTTGATGTCCACAAATTAGTCTGATACTATTTTGTATGTACATTAAAAAAAATGAACAAAATACTATAACTGGCAAGGTTATTGACAAAATGTACTTTACACAAAGAAGGTTGTAGAGCTACTATTACAATCACGTAGCAACATAATTAAAAGTATTTAAACCCCCCTGTCTGATTTGTGGATTTTGTTTTTTGGGTGTTTTTTATTTCTATTTTATTTTTTTGGCTGAGTTTTGCCATGTATGACCAACACACTGAGACCGTGTCAATCAGTTACGACTACGTTATTTTGTTAGTCAAGTTTGACATGTTATGTGCAATCAGCGTTTTTCTTGTGTACCGTTCCTTACAACTACCAGTAGATGGCGACATGCATCGAACAACGCCCATACTATCGCAGAATATGACGTCATCTGGTCTAATCCAGGAAGTAGGAACAACATCAACAGAGGCATCGGCGCTTCAGCAGTTAGCTGGTTGCTTGCTTATTACACACTTTGCGCACACATTTCAGAGTTATATTTTTGAGATGTCGTTGTTTGGCAAGATCTTCGGTGGCGGGGGAAAGGGGGGGAAGGGACCCAGCGCCCAGGAGGCGATCCAAAAGTTGCGGGAGACGGAGGAGATGTTAACGAAGAAACAAGACTTTCTGGAGAAGAAGATCGACCAAGAACTGCTCACTGCCAAGAAGAACGGCACGAAAAACAAACGAGGTGAGATACTATTAAATAACGCACTTGACACTGGCCCATCAAACACTAAACTGTCAGCGTTGATAAATCAAGCTAGGTACCTACCCTCGAAACACCAGTATGACCACTAGCATTAGCATGCTACTTAGCTGCTAATGCTAGTGTGAACACGATCCTAATGTCATTAATTTGGTTACGGAATGTTATCCCACCCTGTTGTAAACTAATAAAAATCTAATACTAAAGTATCACAATAATAATGACTATTTACAGTATGTGAAGCACTTTCTATTATTGTCCCTAATGTATAGCAAAATCGTGGTTTATGTAAAATGCTGGATTACAGTACAGTTTGTGTTCTCTCCGATTTTAGAATATGTATTTATTATTTATATATTACTTTTTTTTAAATAAATGACGTTACGTCATGACATAGCTTTTGAGTTATGTATTGTGCATAAGATGGATGTACTGTATCGCTATATTGGAGGTAGGTAGGTTATTATAATATAATTAAGACAATATTTCCAGGAATTATTTAATTTACAGATTGGCCCTTTGTAAATGCAGATACGTTGCAGATTGTTTTGGACATTGCCCTACCTCAATAGGTTATAGGTAAGGCTACCTTATCCAGACAGTACAGTGGCCTGGATGAGTCATACCAGTGTCTTGCTCCCTGACTGTTTACTACCACAAGTTTCCATAGCAGCCTCTACACGTGACGTGACGTGCCTGTTGAGTTTCTGTTCTCCTTTTTCCATTGTTAGCATGTTTATTTTGGGCTGCTCTCTGCTGAGGTGTGTGTCTGTGTGTGTCCGTAGGTCTGACATACATATTACATACTGTGTGTGTGTGTGTGTGCGTGTGGCAATATGTATTTATATATTTAGTTTGTACGCAAATGTAAAAAAGTGTACTAAATTATGAGTAATATTGCTTGCATAACTATGACATCACTACATCAGACCAATTGACCGGAACTGAAACCGTACTTATGAGGTCGTTTGTTATTATACAGTAAGTTCATAGGTCGTAAGCTATGAACCAGTACCGTGACACATTACAATAGTTACAACTATTTCGAATCTAAGATATAAGTAGTATGCATAAATAAATATAAGCATTAAAGCCTTCAGTTCAATATTGTCATTCTCCTAAAACATCTTATTATTAAAGGTGTAATCAGCTATTCCAACCTAATTGTAAGATAATTCAATTTTTGTTAAAAATATCTCCCTGCATTTCGCTATCTTACCGTTTTGTGTGTGTTGAACAAGTAATCTGGTACTTCTACACAACCATGGTGCCGTAAAAATGAACACTGCTCACAACAAAAATGCCTCCTGTCTTTGCAAATGCATTTTAATGTGTGAGCTCCATTTTAATGTGTTTTGATTTGAGCTCCAGGTAAGCAAACGTTCTGGAGAATGACTAAACCTTTTTAATGTATTAATTCTGCCCGGCTTGTTTGGTTCCCAGCCGCCCTGCAGGCTCTGAAAAGAAAGAAGCGCTATGAGAAGCAGCTTGCCCAAATCGACGGCACGCTGTCCACCATTGAGTTCCAGAGGGAGGCTCTGGAGAATGCCAACACCAACACAGAGGTGCTCAAGAACATGGGCTTTGCGGCCAAGGCCATGAAGTCGGCCCATGAAAACATGTAAGAGGACCAGAAGGACCTCCCTGCCGTAGAACATGCTTTTTACTCTGGGTGGTTTCATTTAGGGTGTAACTCACCAGTTATGACACTCTGGGTCGATACTGATACCAACGTATTGACAATCGGCCCATTACCGATATATACTGCCACCGATGTTTAAAGTGACCATCGATAATGATAGGTCAACGATGGGCCGATTGCATTCAAAGAGGCCAATCTCGGGTGGTACCGATGTACAGCTGATGTATCGGTGCATCCATAGTTGTATTCAACGCGATTTAAACTATTCATAGGCAAATCTGTTGCCTTTATCTGCTATTGCTAATATGAATGATTTTATATTTAGTTGGGTATATGGTTGCCACGTTAGATTTAAAAATAGTTAATGGTTTAATCACACCTATCCTTGGACACCTATCCTTGGACATTTTGGGCATACACTTTGCGAAAGATGTGACCTACATAGAGTAACACCTTGCTAATCCAAACCCATCTCTAGCAGGTTCAATGAGAAAAATTGTTACATTTAATTTAATTAAATGCATTATTTTTAACTGTTTTCAGTCAACACAATTCAGTTTGAGTAGCACTATATACAATACTAGCCTGGTGTAACCAGGCTCTAAATTCACTTTGTGATAAGATCTCTAGACACTCTATTGGTGAGTGAGCAGCCACCATCCACAGTGGCTGTGTGAATGCTAAAATGACCGGGATGGTTTCAAAACCATAATCTCAGCGAGAAATAGCTGGGTGGAAGCAGGCTAGCTACTGTATATACTGTACACAGTGGGACAAAATGTCACATTATCCTTTTTAAATTCTCAGTGTTGGCGTGGCTGTTACTTAGGTAACACAACAAAGGTTCTCTTTTTCAGTGATCTTCAACTCTCGTTCTTGTTTTAGGGACATCGACAAGGTGGATGACTTGATGCAGGACATTACAGAGCAGCAGGAATTGGCTGCCGAAATCTCTGATGCCATATCTAAACCCGTGGGCTTCGGAGAGGAATTTGATGAGGTAAGCAAGCCATTGTAGAGGTCTGGTGGGATTCTGTTGTTGTTTTTTTAAAGGAGTCATTTCGTGCACCTTTTCACTCGCTGACACAGTTCCTTGACTTCTCAATGCAATGTAGTTGACAAGCTTAAGTGACAATACCACATAAATTATGTGTAATAGCACGATCACCACCACGACTACGTGTTAAATGCTATGGTAGTTAACTGTATCAAAACCTAGATATATGGATTTGGTCACCTGCAAATGTTGAGCATTAAACGTGTACTTACGGTTTGTGCACTGGCGATCAACCAGTTCCTTGTAGCAGCTTGTATACTTTGCTTAAATAATACTGTATAGCTGGCCATATCCTCATAGGGGAGTTACCAAACAAACTGTCTGTAGTATTCTACGTAACATACGCACTCTTTTCTTATTGGCCTGTTTTCTCCGCCTGCGTTCTCATGGCCAATACAGAGCAGGGAGCTAACGGCCCACGTTGAAAGGCCCAGCACTTGTCTGTGTCACATCGACATTGCTAATGCCAAAAACAACTAGAAATACTTGGTTTTCATGGAATGGTTCATTTAACAGTTGTAATCATCATGCATCTAACTCATTGTAGAGGTCCGGTGGGATTCTATTGTGGTTTCTTAACAGTTGTATTCATCATGCATTTAACTTTATTGGGATTGTCCCATGCACAATCCACATAGGTGAAGAGACCATCGTGAGCATTAGTTGACCCGTTTGTCTCTCCTCAGGATGAGCTCCTGGCAGAACTTGACGAGTTGGAACAAGAGGAGCTGGACAAGAACCTCTTGGAGATCGGAGGGTCGGAGAACGTCCCGTTGCCCAATGTGCCTTCAACTTCATTACCTTCCAGACCTGGTAAGAACTATAAGGAAGAATTAGCTGGGTTCTTGTTATATGTGAGTATACATACTTGGTGGTCAAGTTGTCTTGTCTGACCGCTGGTTTTGTTATGTACTGTGTACTGGCTGAAAGTATAGCTTACACAGTAAGTAGTATTAATCAAAAAATATGATAATGTACCATGTCCACTAGTGATTGTGGTTATACCTGTCATACAATGTTAGCATTATGATTAATAGTGGCTGGTCAGTGGAAAAATGAAATTGCTAATTCGGCATGCAGTCCAGCCTGTTAACAACACACTAGTCCACCTCCATAATGTCTGTGCGTCCGAGTTACTGACCAAACCGTGACTCAGGTGCAACACTTTATAGTCCCGCTTAATAGCTCACTGAGATATAATGGTAGGCTAATGTGTGCTCGGGTTGGGCTCTCTATATTTTATGAAACAATGCGTTTCTTCATACATGGGGATTCCAATGAATTCTACTGTTGGACCTTGTCTTCTTCCCCTTTCCAGTTGTAATGACACAGTATCTGGTCCTAAACATCCTTTGGTTAGGGTATTAATTACCTCCCCCTTGATCCACAGCCAAAAAAGACGAGGATGAAGATGATATGGAGGACCTACAGCGCTGGGCTATGGAAGCCTAACCACCCAAACCACATCACACCTGCATCAGAGAGAGAGAGCGAGAGAATGAATCTATGGAATATACAGTATGGTTGTCTTGTGTGTCTGTGGAGAGCTGACTGTTTAAAAACAACACTAAATGCCTCCCCTCAAAAAACTGACATCCAGTTATCACCCATTTGCTGCTCGTTTACAAAAGGAAAGGCAACGTCAATTTACAAGAATAATAGTATCGTTTGACCAAGTCACTTAACTATAATGCTTTGCCCTTGATGTAAGTACAACAGTAGCACTACACGGCCATTACACAGGACAGAGCTGTCTCAGTAAGCATCAGAACCATATTAGAATCACATGTGTTTGGTGGCTTGGTAATTGGTGTCCTGGACTGCTGCTTTACCATCATGGGAGGTTTACGGGAGCAAAGCTCTCAATGGTCCAACACATTTATTTACTTATTTGTGAAATGGAAAACTTGCTGGATGATTTATTTATTTTGATTTCTTTAAATAAAAATGGTCGGCTTTTTTTTTTTTTTCTTCTCTGAAGTCGCTCCCTAATAATAGGAAAGCAAATGAGTATGCGCTGCTCAGGAAGTAATTATTTAGAATTAAAAATCTGTATTCTGAACCTGTTTTAGGCTTTCTGTCTGCGTGCTTGGTTCTGTGCCCCCTCGCATTCCCGTAGGCATTTCAGTGACCTTCTCTGCCCTCTGAAAACAAGAAGGGGGGGTCCCTTCTTCAGTGGATGTTCTTCTTCTGTGGTGTAAATAGGCTAAATGTTTTTATTTTTATTTTTTCGCCTTCTTCTCTCCCCTCATGTTTTACTATAACATTAGCATCGTCTTCATGCTGTGTGATGCATGCAACAATGGGAAAGCAGAAATACAGATCACACCGCATGGTTAGAGCAAGTGAGATATTAACCCAACTCCATCTATTGTTGGTCTGTCTGGGGCCATCTCTCGAATGTTTGTTTTATTATATATGATGTTAAATAAACATGTCACACCATAATAATAGCATTAAGACTGTTGGCGTTTTGTATACAAATATAGGTTAGCAATCTAAAATTTACTTGAGTTACTATCTTTTTTTTTTTTCTTCAACAAAATGCACGATGTACATTTTTTTTTTACATAGGGAAAATAAATGCAACAGGGCCAGACAAGCATGTTTGCATATCAGTTTTCTGTTTTATTTATCCAGATGAAGTTATTTGGAAAATCATTAAAGGTTTCAATTATTTTACTGTGGTGGATGCTTTTCTCTGACTCGTTTTTGTGATACCAGTAGACTGAATTAGGCAAACTCAACTGGTTTATGTTGATTCTATTGTAATATGATTATAGGCATTCACAACTCTTATGCCGTTTATTATAATACATTTAGTTGAGAGAGTATTATGTAATTGAGGAACGTAAAATATATCAAGTAGAACCACAGCTACAATGTTAGTATAGTATATTTTTGAAGATAAAGTTAGAATTAACAGTAATCGCACATTCCTCTTGAACACGTCCAAACAACTTATACTGTCGCGTAAAAATTACGTCAGTTACAGAACACGCATGCGTACTCTGCTTTCTACGCTGATGCAAGACATTTTGGGCGCAGTGTACCGATCGTAGGAATAAAACTTTACCGATATTCCGCAATTTCGATAGTCTACCAACATGTCAGGAGACGAGGTGAGTTTAAACGTGTTATATCAATCAGTTCTCCCACATGTGTCTAGACATTAGTAGACGAAAGTAAGTAATACATTAAGAATGAAAACGCTGAGCAAATGACTTTGGGCCTCTCCTAGTACGCTAGCATGCGTCTCACATGGTGGACCCCCTGGTTAACAATAGGCCAGGTGGAAGTATTGTGAAGACAAATAGCAAATATGTGTTGTATTTTCAAGCTTTCATATTTTATTCACATTTGGTTGGGTCTAAAAATCTGTCTGATCACAGACCAGGAATCCATCGTTTCTTTCTTGTAGTGATTCAGGCTAACGTTAGCCAACACTCCTGGCTATACCATTGAGCTCTCAACGTTAATACAAATGCCCACCACAGACAAAAGCGATGTGTCTCAGCTGTCTATCTGTAAATATTTAAGTGAGACTCTGTAACCTGGTAGGAGCATATTTGTATTTATTTGTTATAAACTGACGTTTGGAGCCCGTTAGACGGTGGCTGTCTCCAAACCGTGCGAGTACAGTCATTTCGTTTCTATGCCGGTGTCTCTTCGTTGTCAGATGATATTCGACCCCAACATGACCAAGAAGAAGAAAAAGAAGAAGAAGCCTTTCATGTTGGACGAGGAAGGAGCCGATGGTTTGGTAGGAGAGGAGTCGAAAGAGGTGGAGGCCAAAGATGTGGAGCCAGAGGCTGGGGAAGATAAAGAACTGGACCTGGATGAAGACGAATGCAGGAAGAAAGGTATTTTGTTTTTGTTTTAGCTTGATACATCTTTTTGTAATAAAATGTTAAGGCAAATACCTGGACATGTAAAGACGAGCTCCTCAATCACCAGCTGTAAATGCAAAGTAGGCTACTTGAGAATAAGTACTCAATAATTCTCTTTCCTAATACAAATACATTTGTTTTCTGTTGCTAGTTTATTATCCCTTGTTTCTTACAGGACATGACATTAAAGCTGTTGTAGGTGGGATTTGAAAGTTGCATTGAGAACTAGCTAAAAAAGAGTGACAAAAAAAGCATATATATATATATATATATATATATATATATAAATAAATAATCTATCTCAATCACACACTTATATAAAATCTGATCCCTCTAGAGCTCATTGGTCTACCAAAGCATTATTGACAAACTGGCGAGGTAGATTCACCAGGCCAATTGGGACCTTTTTCCTGATTTGAATTACTTTTGTTGCAGGGGCTATCATAGGTCTTCTCACAGAGCGTCTCATTCACTGATAGCTGACTGATGTCTATGGCATATCACTAGATATTGCACTAAATGTGTATAGGCCTTTAATCCTGCCCATAGCAAATTTTTGACATAAAGCTCACGTTAATTACTACACAAACTAAAACTTCAGGATAACACTAAGGTTATGTACAACCGCAAGTTGTTTCAAACGTATTGTATAATATCTTCTGGGTATGTAAGAATTTGTTGACTTTCTCAAGGATAGTCTGGTACCATAATTACAGGACATTGTCATACACTACTGTTCCATATTGTTTTTCACTTCTGAATTCCTCTTTTATTATGTAGTTTGTTGTGCTATTTATTTTTGCAGTTTAGTTCCTAATGAAAATGAAACCAGTAGAATTGGACACTTTTGTTTTGTCTCTTCGCCTTTAGAGCCCTCAGATGACCTAGATGACCTAAACTTCTTCAATCAGAAGAAGAAGAAGAAAAAGCCCAAGAAGGTGTTTGAGAATGACGTCGAGGAGGGCATTAAGGTCTGTTACTGCATTCATTGCTGTTCGCTGGCCTGTCTTGACGGTATCGCCTTGTCCGACCCTGACGCACTGCTCCTCTGCACCAGGAGCTGAAGATCGAGAGCGAGCTGCCTGAGGTGTTGGATGAGGATGACCTCGACCTGGTGCTCCCGGCCAAGAAGAAGAAGTCCAAGAAGGTGGACTTTGATGAAGGCGAGCTGCCAGAGAAAGATGATGGTAAGGAAGGCGTTAACGGGTACGCGTGTGTGGCCCAAAAAGCGTTTGTTTTGGTCTGAGGTGCTGGTGCTCCTAGAGTGACATCTAGTGGCAGAACGTTGTACAGCACCACTGACATGTGGTGTGTTTCACATGTTGCTAGTGCTCGAGGATGACGAGGGGAAGAACAACGATGGGATCTCCTTCAGCTCCTCTACAGGGCCTTTGTGGGCGGGGAGCGAGCGAGACTACACGTATGACGAGGTACCATATGCTGTAACGCAATCTTGCTTTTGGCAGCCATTTTAGATTTAGTCTTTAGACAAACATGCTTAATAGTTTAAGCCCAAGTAAAGGCTGGCTTAGCGAGATTTAAGACCAAGTAAAGGCTGGCTTAGCGAGATTTAAGACCAAGTAAAGGCTGTTTTAGCGAGATTTAAGACCAAGTGAAGGCTGTTTTAGCGAGATTTAAGGCCAAGTAAGGGCTGGCTTAGCGAGATTTAAGGCCATGTAAGGACTGACTTAGCGAGATTTAAGGCCAAGTAAGGGCTGACTTAGCGAGATTTAAGGCCAAGTAAGGACTGACTTAGCGAGATTTAAGGCCAAGTAAGGGCTGGTTTAGCGAGATTTAAGGCAAAGTAAAAGTTGCCCTAGCGAGACTTGAGGCCAAGTAAAGGCTGGCTCAGCGAGACTTAAGGCCAAGTAAAGGCTGGCTCAGCGAGACTTAAGGCCAAGTAAGGGCTGGCTCAGCAAGAGTAAGCCTTGTGTGTGAGCCTGGTCTCTTTCTGTTCCAGCTGCTGAACAGAGTGTTCAACATCATGAGGGAGAAGAACCCAGACATGGTGGCCGGAGAGAAGAGGAAGTTTGTCATGAAGCCTCCTCAGGTCGTGCGAGTGGGAACCAAGAAAACCTCATTCGTCAACTTCACAGACATCTGCAAGCTGTGAGACGATACACTAATACATAGACGTGCTATTTACATTGACAACTTCATGTAGTCTGGCAAAGTCCTTTAGCATAGTCAGTGTCGATCAAACTATTATGACTTCAACCCTCGACTGGATTGACTTCCAGACTGTCTTGATCTGGTTGATGATGGTCCAATGGTTTGTAAGTCACCATGCAGAATATGCTGCTGCTGTGGAGGGTTGAAAATGGTTGAGATAGTCCTGAGGTGCGTTCAGAATTAGGGAACATGTTTGCTTTGAAGTTTAATGAAAACATTTTGTGTAAACATTCCAAAGATATTAGATTTAAACTGTCACCCTTCGCCAAACGCCGATGTCTGTTTGCCGAGAACTACCTCCTCAAGCCGTTTGCTTAAGTTCGCAAACGCAGTAAACCGCTTGCTAGTTCTGAACGCACACCTGGTTCCCCCACTGACTGTCTTGATGTTTCCAGATTGCATCGTCAACCCAAACATCTGCTGGCGTTCCTGTTGGCTGAGCTGGGTACAAGGTGCGTCACCCTGCTCATTCTGCTTTCACTTGATGCTTCTGTAGAACTGGCTGTCGTCAATATTGAGGAATGATTCTTGACAAGTCTTTATTCACATTGATCCATTCCCCCCCTCCCCCTCCAGTGGTTCCATAGACGGAAATAACCAGCTTGTGATCAAAGGCAGATTTCAACAGAAACAGATAGAAAATGTCTTAAGAAGATATATCAGTAAGTTATGTCTCTTCATTGGTTTTCACTGTCAGTTGGACACTAATTGTGTAGGTTTGCGTAGTTCGCTCTGGAGCCAACACAGACACCTGCGCACAACATGTTTACACGTGCGTTATCACATGTAACAGCAGCGGTTCACTGTGTGAGCACAAGCCATAGGCTTCATTAGTAGGATAGAACCAACTGACTGTGGCAGTTTTCATAGTAAACAACCTACAATACGTTTACGTCGTCAACTTAAGTACATTTGCGTGGGTGGGGTGTTTAAAAACTGCGTCACACGCCCATGTCACACTGCAAGCGACTGGAGACAATGGAGCTTCGATAAGATTCAGCAACTTGTAGCGACGACGGTGGCACAGAGTTAAACTAAGCTCACCTGTAGGCGACGCAAAGGAGGCGACTACCAAGGGGAGCTGAGGATATTACTGACTGACTGACCGACTGAGAAACATTTTGCCTGGGGAAATATATGAGAGGGATACCGTGGCAACCAAAGCCTGGATGTAAACGATCTAAACAAGCGACCAATGTTCAGCAACAAAGTGATGGGTGATGCGCGAATGCATGTGTCCAGGGCTTCATACACTGACTAACTTTTCCCCTCCGCCCAGAGGAGGTAAACACCGCTTTAGTCCAGTGGTGCTCAATGTGGGGGTCGGGACCCTCAGGGGATCGTAAGACACAGTGGAGGGGTGTGTGTATATGTGTTTATATGTATGTATGCATGTATACATACATACATACATACATACATACATACATACATACATACATACAAACACATGCGCACACATACATGTGTGTGTGTATATATGTGTATGTATGTAGTAGTAGTACAGTTTTTATTGCCGTGGGCTGGGCGATATATCGTATTTTTTTTCAAAAGAGATATAAAATTAGACAATCGTTTACATCGATATAGTTATATTAAGCATTTATTCATGACTTTTTCGATTTGTTCTTCTCTCCCTCCATGCCTGCACTTAGTGCGTTCAGCGTGTCAAAGAGATGGAGACACCAGAGAGAGCTCACTCTGATGTCAATTAATGTCGCTAAAAATAAATTCCGTCGGGTTTCCGTCGTGTATCGGTATTCAACCTAAATATATCGGGATATTATTTTTGGTCCATATCGCCCAGCCCTAGCTGTTTGTACCACGTCTGGGGATAGCGGGAATCGAGAGGTGATCCCTGCTCTAGTCTACTCACTAACCCCCCCTCCCCACACACACACACACACAGAGGAGTACGTCACGTGCCACACCTGCCGCTCCCCAGAGACGATCCTTCAGAAGGACACGAGGCTCTACTTCCTGCAGTGCGAGACCTGCCACTCACGCTGCTCCGTGGCCAGCATCAAGACAGGCTTCCAGGCCGTCACCAGCAAGAGGGCGCAGCTCCGCGCCAAGGCCAACTAGCCCCCTCCACCCCCCCCGACCCCTGACCACCCCACCCGGGCTACAGCCCCCCTCGCCCTCCCCCTGGGACCGGCCCTGGGGGGAAGGGGGAGGTGGTGGGGCAGTGGGGGTTGAAGCCCCTCTGATTTGTACCTGGACTCAGACTGTGGGAGGGGGTTTTGGCTGCTGACCGGCTTTGTGGCCCGGCCCAGAGTTAGCTAGCTAGCTAGCTAGCGAGCGAGGGAGAGAGAGATAGAGGTTTAAGAAGCTTCTAGCAGAAAAGGGGCATGAGGCCCATTGTAAGCAGATGACGTCCATCACATGCGTTCATCTCTACAGGAACCCCCTCCTCCCCTTCCCAGTGCAGTGCCCCCCCCACCCCCCCCCCCACACACACACACACACAAACACACACCACTCTCCTCTAGTGGACTCCCCAGTGAAAGCTCCAGTGGTTTTTATTATATCTATTGTAATAAGTAACTACTCGTTTACCCACGTCTGAGCAAGGTTTAGGTTCATGGGAGCCTTCACCCATCACTCTCAGGAGCCTACATTGGGTTGAATAACCATCAGCTTCTACTGAAGTTGGCCCTCTGGTGGGGAAACTGAAAAACTACAGTGTTTATAATGTATCCCTCTTTTGACTGATTACAGTTTAGGTTAAATAAACGTTATTTCAGGGATGCAGACATGGAGAGAGGCGTGTATTTTATTCGGCTTATTTAAATTAAAGTTTTTGAAAGACGTTTCATTCTCGCTTCCCTAACTTCACTCCACATTTTAATATTAACCAAATATATCTGTTGTTTCCTCAATTAAAAGGCTATGATTTCAAATGAGAGCAAGAAATCACTGCAATTAAACAGGAAGTAAATGGTTTCACTCTGAAATTAGCCATTTAATTGAGGAATAACTGATTAAGCTATTGCTGTCATAATGTTAAAATGTAAATCTAGCAATTGAGCAATGGTAATTTTTTTTTGGTCTCATATATGGCATTTCAGAATGAAACTCAATACATAAGCTGTTGCTTGAATTTGTATGGGGGGATCTGAATATGAAGGTCCTGTTGGAATAATTTTAAAATGGCTTTTTACTAAAATAAAATACTTAACTCTCTCAATCTTTTCTGCATGTATTATTATGCTCATTGTCTTGGTTTCTAAAGTGCATAGGTCTATGGTAGCGATCTCCAGATTGTGTCCATAAGCAACATGTAGGCTACTAGATAGCCTATGAGCACTAGGTGTTTGTACACTTTTCATTTAAACTTCCAGTGCCGCTACAACCACACATTTATGCTCGCCGTTTATTTTGTGATTATAGCGGGAGTGGCAGAAATGAGTTCACGGAACTTCACGCTTGACATTTAAATTTGTTATATGGCTACATGCCTTTCTACCACTAGGTGTCACTAGAGTACCAGCATCTCAGACCTGCCCGGCCACCCGTACTATCATAAAAGTGGATGATCCTGCTATGGAAAGAACAGGAGCTTGGGTTACAACCATAGAACTATATAAACCTACATACAACACATGCAGATGGAAAGGGAACTCCTCGATTAGAAAAAACGTTTATTTTTGCTGAATTTTTCCACAGTAATTTTGTCATCTTTAGTTCATGCCGTTCAATTTGTTCCAAGTTCAGTTTGAGTTTTTGTAAGCTCTCATAATTGGGTTATTAAAGTCATCTGTCTGCTTTGTCACTTAATAGGCTACTGCTATAGGACTATTTGCATCTGTGGAGATTGAACTGGAAAGTTTCACACATGTCGCAGCATATGGGCTAGACTAAATGGTGGATTCTGCTTTATCATAAGATGTAAAACATTTTGCTGACATTACCTGTCACTCCGTCCACTAGATGGAATAATGTATGGCATTTCTGGAAAAAAAAAAATAGCTATCTTGATTTAACTTTAAAAAAAAAATGGTTAAAGAAAATAGTTAATTGTCATACAATTCGAACTCTTGATGTTTTAAAACCAGATTCATGAAAGCCACATGCTTCAGTGCTGGTATCAACGTAGAGACGATCTAATTGTGTAAGACTTGAATTTATATAAAGGGCTAACCCGTTTTCGAAAATAGCGCATTTACACAATCGACAACACAATCTCCGTTGAATGATTGAATGTTTTCTCCCATTATGGAAAGTGGAGCAGTTCCATTGAAGAATTAATGTTTCTGTGAGCAGTGACTGTACTGTGGCCAGGCGCATGCGCTGTTGGTCACCCGGAGCCGCAGGAGATAAGAGCTGGTAAGCCGAATTCACTCCCGAATTGATCACTAAGGATGAATTTATAAACCTTGTGCAGTTTATTTTACTAATCGCCTCAAACTAAATATTGCTTTAGCAATAAGAATTTCTCGGGGTACGGTGTATTTCACCCCCCATGGTTTAGAAATTATTGCCATGCATTTGCTAAAATTATCAACCATAAAGCAATTTTTGCCTTACAAATATCGAGACATGCTTTTAATTGACTTAATTGTTTAAACCCTTTTTTCATATAATCGGTTAGTTGTAGTAATTACGACAAATGCGTCCCCCAATTCTTTGGGGTGAAATAATCTTTTCTCCCACTCGTGATATGCAGGATATGTGCAGTATAGGTTGCAGGGTTCATTTTTGTAAATGGGATTTATACAGGAATTGAGATCCTGTGCTTTTACTCGTTTGTTCTGACTCCGCCATTTTATCGGACTTGCTTTTTGGTGAAATTGATATTATCCGGAAACATTGTTAATGTTATTTGGCATTGGGCTGTTGTTTTATTTTTTATTTTTATTAATGACCGGGGCTTTTTAGAAGTCACATCGGGTCATGGTCTGGTTGTTTATGTGGCTAACTTTTTTCATAATTAAACTTCGTGCTATGTATGAAGATAATATTTTTCCGTTACAAATGTGATGTTTCTTGTAATTGAATGTACACCAATTCCATATTGATTAGGGATAATGACAGGAGTTTAGAAAATCATTAGTAGGCTGTATGGTTAATAAGCTGTATGTGGTAGGTAGTATGGTTAATAAAGAAGGAAAATACTGTAGCCATGTAGTGAAACATTTATTACAATTCTCAAATTCAGCAAATCAAGTAAATGTTTTATGTTGTCCTAAATTGTGTCAGAATGTTATTGGACCTTTGAATTCAGCTGATCTAACTATTTATGTGAAATCTTAGCCAAAGAGCCTCTTCTGGCCCTAGTTGAACCACAGAACTCTGTGCTGTTACTTAACATTCTAATTTAGTGAAATTGTAATACAGTGCCATACGAATTCTTGTTACCAAGACCTCACTTTATGACTCTTGTTTTATATTGTGTATCCAGTTACAGATCTGGTATGTGCACAGGATATAGTGATGTTTAGTGATGTCCTAATTGCCTCTGGTCCTAATTGGCCCTGAAGATAATTGACCGTGGTGCTTATTGACCCTGGTCCTAATTGACCCTGGTGTTAATTGACCCTGGTGCTTATTGACCCTGGTGCTAATTGACCCTGGTCTTAATTGACCCTGGTGCTAATTGACTCTGGACCTAATTGAGCCTGGTCCTAATTGACCCTGGTCCTAATTGACCCTGGTGCTTATTGACCCTGGTCCTAATTGACCCTGGACCTAATTGACCCTGGACCTAATTGACCCTGGTGCTAATTGTAACTGTATAGAAATGAATGACAGTAAGGCAATGCTGATCCAGTCTGTGTGTCTCCCTGCCGGTGCTGTGCTCCAGGGCAGGAAGACAGGCAGGCAGACAGGCAGACAGACAGGCAGGCACACCAGGATGAGTGCCCAAACAGAAACGGAGGTCCCGCCCAGGAAGCCTGACCATCGCCCGCCTCCACCCGGAGACCCGGTTCTGGCCGTTGGGGGCGACGGACCGGTAAAGGCACGCACCCCCGCCCCGCCCCCCACCTCTCTGTTGCTGCCAGGTCTGTCTTAACTAAAAGTTCCCCTCCTCCCTATCCACACACACACACACACAGGGTACTCTGGGTGGTGTGGGTGTTGGCTCCCCGGCTGGAAAGTTATGGGTTCGAGCCCCAGAGTGGACCTACCTGTAAGAATTCTTGAGCAAGGTGCCTAAACACTACCTGCTACTTTTAATACTGTAAATGTACTGACTGTGCTGTTACTGTAATGTAACTGTAATAGCGTTGCTATAAGGTAAATAACGATAAATATATTATACATTAAAATACTAAATGATCACTACAAGTGCGGACAAAAATACTATTGGCATGTTTGCATTACTTATATCCACAGAGAGTTTGTACGGTATAACAGAGTATGAGACAAACATGGATTTGATCAAATAAAGTATGTATAAAATAAAAGTATTGAATGGGAATGGTTGTTTCAGACCTGCAGAATTACACAAGAATAAAGGTTTAATTAGTATAATTATTATATCATTTGTAGCATTTAAGGGCTGCAAGAGAGAACAATGTCTTCATTGTCTATTTATAGGTCCAACGAAAAGTCACATTCTACCTGTAGTATTGTCAAGTGCCTCTAGAGGCATCCTAGCTGCCTAGTGCATGCCAGCTATTAAAGTGTATAGTCAGCAATTGTAAGTTATTTGTAAGATAAGACACTTTTTGTCAAATTTACCAAATATCTTCTTGCATTCGGGAATCCTACTGTTCTCTGTGCATGCTAGGAACAAAATCCAGAACTTCTACACAGCCCAGGCTCCTTAAATAGGACATTTATGGCGCTTTTCCATTGCTGGTACCAGCTCGCCTCGCCTCTACTTGCTTTAGGAGCTTTTCCATTGCTGGTACCAGCTCAACTCGACTCAACTCGACTCGCCTTTTTTGCTTTTCCATTGTGCTAAAGTTGGGATAGTACCTGGTACCAGGTACTTTTTCTAGTACCTGCTTTGTCCAGGTTCCAAGCGAGCTGAGGCGATA
>JAODTR010042424.1:0-19522 GCA_025399935.1 Amblyopsis rosae | reverse complement strand
GGACTCCCGATGTTTGTTTGTGATTGGAGGGTTGGGAGGATGAGTGTAACATGAGTGGTGGTATTACTTTATTTTTTTATATATTGCATTGTTTTTACTCATTTTGTATTGTTTTTAATGACGTTGTAGTGTGAAGCACTTTGTGTTACATTGATTTGTATGAAAAGTGCTATATAAATAAAGATTGATTGATTGATTACAGTACCACAGCAACATGCAGTGTAAAATGCATGAAATCAGGAAGCTATACACTCAGTCACACAGTTTGTTAGAGTTTTCCAAGGTCAACACCACTAAAGCAATACGTACACCAAGAACTCTGTATGCTTGTCTGAATGCATTGACCTCTGCTAGAGAAGTGTCTCATTACCAGCCCATGCAGGCAGATGCCTACTGCTGTCCAGCTGTCTCTCTCGGGCCTGATTGGGAGAGATGATCACTGGAAGCAGCGTGTCATGGATGTAAGAGGGGAAAATAACAAACACAACACCAAACGGTAGACTTGGTAAGAACTTTGTGATAAGCTCAGACAATGTGAGAGGGACAGTGTCCCTCTTCTGTCACCGGCTGTTGAGCCAGGTTGTGACATCTTAAACATTACTGTGCTGTTATGTTCAACTGTACCTTTTCAACATTGCTATACTGTACAGTATATTGTGATGCACCTGATTATAGGTGAAAACTCAATATAACACTTTTAATTAATTTAAAATATGACCCCCCCCCCATAGCTCTTGTATTTTAATTACAATTAAATAGTTAAGCATTTTTGATGGGACAGACAACATACCGATAGTTCCTCTCTGACTTAATCATATTATGTACAAGAATACCCTGATTTCAATAATACTGGTTACCGAATATTCTAATTAAAAACCTTCAAACCTACATACAGTACTTCCTCTATAAAATATATTTCATACAACTGTAGATATTTAAGTAGGAAGCGTCCCATATCTTTGCTCCAATTTTTTGAGGGCTCGGATTTAAAAAAAAATAATATTAATGTTCTTTTCAGACGAGGATACTGCAGTAATATAAATGGCTTTCATTTGATCAAAAGCTTTTCATACATCTGACAAAAGAGCGGACAGATGATGTACGGCCAATGGAGAGATATTACATTATATTTAACAGTCCCAGTGAGATGACATGTGCGCAACTCACATAATTCCTCAGTGTGTAGCTAATCCAATGTTCTTATTGATAGAAAACTAACCTTCCCCTGGTGAGATATTCAATGGACACATTGATGTTATACCCTCTTGCCAAACACATTCATTACCACCGTATGCAAAGATAAACAATATGTTAGGGTCACATGCAGTGTTATATTTGTCATGTGTCCAGGAAAAAGTGTAACATATCTAAGTGAATTAGTTTTTATACTCAACTTTTAGTTTATATTTTTATAAGCACACACAAATATACAGGCTACAGTTGACTAGGGCAATGCTTGGTAATATTTGGATGTTAAGGAGGGCTTCAGGCATCCATAAACACTTTAATAGAATTAGATTGTCATGGTATCTGCTTCACTTAACACGTTTCTAAAGATGAAAATGTCACAGTACACCTCTAACACAATCATGCATGTGTAATAAGGGTATATCAGATTGGAAGGCATATTTATCATTTGTAAATCAAAAACATCCAGTTAATTAACATGTTCCAGTGTTCTCTCCACTGTGCATCACGAACCAGCTCCACAGCCTGCTGTGATGGAGCGAGCGAGGGACATGCACTGTACAATCACATGCTGGCGAGGCCAAGAGAGCTGCTCTCACAGTGAAGGCTTGCTTACTGCCTGGATAGCTCACAGGTGTGCAGAAAAAGATTCAGTGTCCTACAATCTTGTGAAAGGAACTATCTTATTATTATTTAAATTCTGGAGGGAATTATGCACCCACCACACACACATACACACACGCACACACACACACACACACACATTTCCCATTCCAAATTGCTTGCTTGATACATACTTTCAATAATTAAAAAAACATGTTACCACTCAGGACATTTTTACGATGGCAGAACACGTTAACCTACGTTTGTACCGGCGCCACACATTTGACACTCATTGCTAAGGCTAGGGTAGTATTTTGTGGTGCGGTGTGCACAACTGTTTGTGTTCCCATTTACACAACCAAGGCTGTGTAGAAACACCGGATTATTTTTTCAGCGCGCACACAGAACGAGTAGCTAGACCGTCAATAGATATTTGCTCAATTTTACAAAAAGTGTATTCACTCACAATCACTGATTGCACCTTTAATTCAACCTAACAATATACTACTAATAGAGATTGAGAGTTGATCAAACACATTAGACGGACAATATGTTCAAAAGAACAGGAGTCGATGCAAAGTGAAAATAAGTTATCTTTCAGTTATTAATCTACAGCAAAAAAGGGATTATTTCATTGTGAGTGAGTGGGCCATCTGTTTGCTTGCCACTGGGTCACATCTACTGAAGAATCTGCCGACAATTTAAATTCCTTTAAAGTTGCTTTAAAGTGTGACTGATCCCCAGCCCTGAGCCTGACTCCACCCACTACAACTTTGAAAAATGCATCGAGGAGCTGAGTGAGGGGAGGGGAGGGTCTGAGACGGGGACCCTCATTAACATTAAAGTTAATATTTGAATTTGATTACCTATAAGCGCACCAAATATACCGATGAAAACCAGCCAGGTCCTGGGATGATTTTTAACGGATATGATGTGTAGTTCTGTTTTCAGTTCATAAAATGCAGATTTTTTTTTAAATGTGAATTTTGTCAATATTAACACCAGCATTGATGTGGCTCATCACAGATCAATCCTATTACTTAGTTTACAGCTCAATGAAAACACATTTTAGGGTGCAGTTATACTTTAAGTTATAACTTGTGTGTGTGTGACCACTGAACACTGGTCTGCTGGCTACATGTTGACAGAGAAGCGCACGTTGTGCAACCACATGACTAATGTCTCTGCAGCATGGTGAAGCACCATCAACACCATAGGCAGGCTCCAAGCAGGTGTATTTATACTTTTCAAAGCTCAGTGAGAACATCTGATAATATACGGGCCATTACTTTCACATCAGTAATCTGACAAACAGTTGCCTTCCTATTCATCTGGAGAGAAAAAAGATCACTAGGTCCTTCTGTACAACACAATATATTCTGACATTCTCAGAAATATCATGAAATTATAGAAAACACAACTCCCATTATTTGGCTGTCATTGTGCCTTCAATTATTCTATATAAAAACGGCTGAATCAACCATGCTGTGTGTCCTTGAGGTACATAGATACTTACCAGATGGTGTATCCTCACAGTCATGTTGATTACACTTTTGTGTATCTTCAGGCCAGGTCTCTTCACATTGATCCTGGGCTACTTCTTCCTCTGGGTTAGCCTTTGTGTTCACACATTTAATGAGCCTCCGCTGCACTCCGCCACCACAAGTCGTAGAGCACTGCAAGGGAGAATACGCTAGGTAGTGCAAGACATAGACACAATCACACCAGGGTTATAATGGTTCCGATGAGGTTTTAATAAAAGCATAATTCATTAATAAAAATAAAAGCACAATCAAGCAAGAATGACACAACATACACAGACAATAGTATGTGTGCAGTTTGTATGCAGTAAAGGTTGGACACGAGGTTTCAAATATGGACAACATCTCGTCATATCAGACAACACTAACTGAAACACTTTGAAGAGCCTAAACACACTTTAATAGAGAGGTATGTGAAGTACCAAGAACAGCGCAGGGTCCTTACAACTCATCATACAACAAAGATATTCCAATTAATCTCATTTGATGACATTAAGGGTGATTATAAAACCATTGTGAATGACAGCAAGCCTGTTTCCCTTGCCTGACAGCTGGTGGAGGTGTTAAAAATGAGAGGGGGCTGCCTCAGTAAGAACATGGCTGTCTCCCAGGGGTAGACTTACGGTTGGGCATCAAATATTGCTTATCTCCAGCTCAATAAGAGCTCAAGATACAGCCTAACATGGAAACCGATCTTAAGATGTTGCAGAATCCATCCCAGTTAGAATCATTAAACCACATTTCTTTATGTCAGATACAGTACATAGATGTCTAAAACAGAGACTGATGTCATAATATATTGCATTTAAAGTATGGAAAGATGGGCTCTCTGTGTGTACTGTATGTCATTTATAAAACGCTTTGAAAATAAACTCTATTGGGAAACTGCATAAAGACTCCATAGGGGAGTATACACTGTACCATGATTCAAGGATTACACAGACTATGCATCAAAACCTCTGGTGTGCCAGTTCTGGAGGAAAGCAGGCACCCAGAGTCATGAGGAAAGAATGCGGGAGAAAGTTTGTAGGCTGAAGGGGCATTAAGCCCAGCGTGAGTCATGTAATTACTGGGTGAACCGCCAGATTTGAAGCACTGCAGGGTGCCTCTTGACTCAATATCCGTTTCCTCTGCTTAAAATCACATTTCAAAGGTGGAGGGATGGGAATTGGATTGACAGAGTTAGGAAATGCCAATAAGTAAACTAGATAAAGTATATAGCAATAGTTATGAAATAGCTGTTTACGATTAGTTGCATTTGATAGAACAGTAGTTGTAGGAGTGTAGATTATTTTGTTCCAATCACAATACACTTATGCATGCATGCATTAACCTAATTTGGCGTTATCATAGATGTAACTTTACAGCTTTAGCCATTTTTTTATACAAAAAAGCAAATGTTATGAATAAATATCTGCCGGTTAATTTATTAGCAGCAAATTCAAACTATGAAATCATTCCTGTACCTGTTTATGTTTTTTGTTATGCTGTGTGTGTGTGTGTGCTATATTGTACCTGACTCCAGGATCCAGTTAACCATTGTGCACATCCCTGATTGTTACAGGGCTGGATGTTGCTGGGCTGAAGGTCCTTATCACATCGATCCTCTTCTGGACACGAGACAATACGTTGTTGCTCACCCCCACCACACACCTCTGAACACTGTCTCACACACGCACGCACACACACACGCGCGCACACACAACATTATTGCCTGCATGTCTGTACACTGCCTGCTCTTGCTAAACATAATGAATATGCTACTGTACCACACAAACAGGTTGGTGCTTGCAGGGTGAAGAAAAGGTAAACACAGAGTGCTCTTGTGAGAGTGGGAGTACAATGTTACAGTATTGTACAGAGCTGGAAATATTCTACTTAGGTAAAAGTACTATTACTTTGATTAATATTTACTAAGTAAAAGTAAAATTACAGGTGGAAAATGTAAAAGTAAAAAGTAGCTAATTTCAAATGTGTTAGTGTTACTTAGGGGTCTCGCCTGTGCAGGGCTCTATGCTTACTTTTTTCCGCATTACGGGCAGTAAGGCAAAATATGTAGGAGTGCAGCCAAAGATTTGGGAGCACAGTTAAAAATATTTTATTATGCAACATTCCCATTTTTTGTTTTACATGTTAATCTCCTATATCCTACTTCTGATTGGCTTGGCCAGGCATGTAGTTGGATTTTTGACATAACAGGAGACATTATTACAGTGTATTATCATGTCTGACCTTGCATAAAATAATATCTGTAATGAGGTTTGCTCAAAATTGTGACATGGAACAAGAAGTCGCTTGTGAGAGGCATTTGAGCTGAGGCATTTGAGCTTAGCGAATAACGTATTATTGTGACGTAACGTTTGACAGGTATGTCAGCAGTCATGTCGATACAGTAGATGGGCGTTACTGATGTTCCAAGTAATGCAAGATGAGAAAATCAACCTCCCTAATTTTATCACTGTTGGTCTAAGACATAATGCAGATGGTGTGTTCTGGTGTAACACGTTTTAAATCACACAAAAACCAATGATGAATCACATTTAACACATAATTGTGTGTCAGGGATTTCAGATGATCATTTTCATAGATAATAGATTATTTGTGTGACTCTGCCCTTAATTATGTCTGAAATATTTAGTATGCATGACATAATATAGTATGTAAACTATGTCAAAAAAATAAGTCAAGTTTATTATATATTTTTTCACATGAAATAACTTGAAATGTTTCTCTGTTTAATAAGCATACTGATACACAAAAAAATGCTCAAATGTATGCTAATATTGCATATTAGTATTGTATGTTTCATGGAGAATTTAGAAGCCAACTCAAACTGACATGCAATGTCATAATGGACTGTGACAAGCAGACATCTGTCTACTATTGTATTGATCTGAGATACTATAGAAATTACCTAACTTTCTTTTAAATAAGTAGACGCAGGTCATGTTATTTACAGAGTCACATAAGCAGCAAGCTACAGTATATGACCGATAATAACAGGCAATATTTTTGTTTTTAGTGAGTATTATGCACCTGTTTCTACTGTAGGACTTCTATGTACTTTAGAATACAAATAATATACACACCTGCTTGGTATTTAATCTGTGCAATGGATATTTAGAGACAGGAATAGGGACAACTGGGTTCCTTATTAAACAAGGTAATAATAGAAATACAAGGTAAAACTCACTTGACCCCAGGATGAGGTATACCAGTGAAGGCAGGGTTGGAGGTTACAGGACATGTGTGTTATTGGCCTGGAGGAGATTGTCTGGCAGTGGAAAGGTCGAAGAGGCCTCTGGTCCCGCACATCGTGACACTGGACCTCTCTTAATGTTACACCGCCCCTACAGTTCTTGGAGCACTAATGTCACAATGCATTTTCATTTTTTTTTTTTTCTCATTTAAGTATCAAATTTTACCTAACTACAGACTGCCAAAAGTAGAAAGAAAAAGCACAACACAAAATCGGTTTGTTCTTCAAGTTAAATATAAGCAGTATGTTTTATGAACTACGGAGATGAACATTTGAATGAACATCTGTAGAGTTTAAGTAACCCAGTCTTTACCTGTGCCATATAATTATCAAACATACTGAACAAAAACACTAGTTTTTGTTCATATTTTGAATTTTCTATACACGAGTAGAAGTAAAATATCGAAGACATACACTCCTATCTTACTTCTTCAAGGCTTATGATAAAAGTAAAACAGTGCCTATCCAAAATATCTGTAGGTAAGTCTGACCTTTGTCCATTCTCCCACTTTCCATGTAGGGCATGGGCGTAGGTAACAGCGCCTGGCAGGTACTGGCTTCTTCGCTGGGCTGCAGTCTGAATCTGACCCAGTGCTGCAGGCCAAAGCCCTCCAGATGGCACCCAGGCCACAGCTGGTGGAACACTGCCAACAAACTCCATTATATCATCACTTTTCCATTGCGCTTTAGTGTCTGAAGCAAAAGCTAAATATGCAAATCAGATTTATTTGATTATACTAAATGATATTCATGTTTTTGCAACAGAAATTGGCATAACACCAATTTTATACCAATACGCCAAAACTAACGCCTAATTTATAATGGCCAAATGAATGGCATATCTAGAAAAGATATATAGAGCCAGTAGCAGTAGAAAAGAAACAAACAAGCAGAGCCACTACTGAGCTTGAAGTATATTTGTTCCACTCCCGCACTCTAAATACATCATAATAATTTCTGGAATTTGAGTTGCAACTCACTAAGCTCCAGTTGCCGATGACCCAGTAGGCTTCTGTGGTGACCTGAGTGAAGACTGTGGCCTCCAATGATGCTGGCAATTGAGTGGGCCTGGGAGAAGGCAGATGAGTTGGTAGAGTAGGCAATGTAGATCCTTGGGACGGCAGGTTTAATGTAGCTGCTGTAGCCATGCTATGCTGAGGAGTGGCAGCTGTGTTTGCTACATTTCTGGCCAAAGGACGAGAAGGACTGGCTCTCAGTTTGGGGGATATTATAATTTCATTGTAGTCGTAGTCAGACCAATCACGTGTTGATGCTTTGGGTCTGGAAATGTCTTCTTGAGGTGTACTTTCTTCAATGAGGGCAGCTGTTACCTGTGGATGAAATGAAAGTGTCTGGGAACTTGTTTGGATAATGAATGGTGAAGACTGAGTGCCTCCTCCCTCCAGTTCTTTGGTAAGTGAAGAG
Source organism: Amblyopsis rosae (assembly GCA_025399935.1). Taxonomy (NCBI): domain Eukaryota; kingdom Metazoa; phylum Chordata; class Actinopteri; order Percopsiformes; family Amblyopsidae; genus Amblyopsis; species Amblyopsis rosae. The sequence goes on along the minus strand of JAODTR010042424.1, from coordinate 11,506 downwards.
TCTGTTCCAGTTATTGACGGGGCGTCGTAAAAATCGCCCTGATTTCCTGAGATAAAGTCTGATGAAATAGAATAGCCGATAGTGGTCTCCTGAGCAGGAGACGCGGCCAACACACGTTCAATTAATCTTCCATCATCTTCAGTGTCTACATGCAAAATATGTTGCTCCAAATCTTTATCCTGTGAAATTAAGGATGGTAAAAATACATTTGATACGTCAAGTGAAACACTGGTTACTTGAGGTATTTCTGTACTCCTTTCATGTAAATCAACTGGAATTATGGTTGTATGGGTCTGCACTGTGATGTGTGGGTAGGGGTAACTTAAAGGAGCTTCTGTGCTTCTTAAATCTCCTTGTGAGCTAGATATGTCTGGTTCAGATGTGCTCCATGTACTCTTTCCATAGTAACTGTACTCATAATTATCAAGATCCTCTATTTCCTCACTACCCACAGGTGTAGCAATATTATCCTCTTTATTTTCCTCCAAACCGTCTCCATTGATATTTCCTGCTTCCTGTTTATTATTTTTAGTGGTATCCTTTCTGTTAGGCAGCAGTTGAATGTTTCCAGGCAAACCAGCATTTGGATGATTGTTCACTGATGTGGACATTGGTGGGGGACTGGTTGAGACAGGCAGGAAGTAGTCCTCAGAAATAAAGTCTATTGCAATGGATGTTTTTGTCTGAAGTTTACTGTCTACCTTGACACTGTCTAGACTGAGATCCTGTTGTTTTATCCCACCCAAAGTATGTGCAGTAAATATGTTTGAGGTAGTTGTGGGACTGATTGTAGTTTCCACATCAGTGTTTTCTTTCCTGCTAAGGTCTAGCTTGGGCTCCTGTGGAGAACCAGAGCTATTATTGTCTTTTGTATCATATCCATTATTGCCAGCATCCGAGTCATAGGACAGGTCCTCATGAAAGTTGATGAAGTTATAGTCGTAGTAAAAATCATCGACTTCAACAGTTTTCTTATAGGGGTTATCCACCTTTTCAATGTAATTGTTTTGTAAGAAGTCATCTTCAATAATGTTGTTTAGGTCATTATGGTTTTTAGGCTGTGCTCTGGTGGCACTGTGTTTATGCAGAGGATCAGCTTCAAGTATGGAGTTGATTTCATTCAATACTTCTTTGCTGGACGAGCCACTTCCAGACCAGTCCCCATCTCCAAATGTATCCATCACCTGTGGACAGTCTTGGAGAATGCATGAAGTTAACGAGGTGGGCTGCTTTAGCGGATCACAATCAACTACCGTGTTCCTAAAGCAGGTTACGTCACGCCGACGTATGCCATCTCCACATGTGACTGAACACTGTAGGAAAGAAGAGAAAAGACGTTGCTTAACTTGGCTTAGCTTAGCAGTCACTGCTGATCATTAGGTATTTGTTAATATGTTTATTAAAAGTTTGTCTCACCTTTGACCAGATACCTGTAGTCCAATCTGATGAGCAAGGAATATGTGTATTGCAGGAAGCTACTGATTCAGGTTTGGGAATGTGTTTGCATTCAGATGGCTGCAAAACTGTTTGGTCATCCACACCCTGTGCCTGGATACAAAGCACTGTCCTTTTAGCCAAGCCTGAACTTCCACAGCTGGATGAGCACATTTGCCATTCTCCCACCCACCATCTACACAATGGGAAATAACAGATGAAAAGATGTTGAGTGAAGTAGTGTGTTGTACAGTTGATTAAAATAATTCAGTAATTAAGTTTAATTATGGCTAATGGTACGGCCGTCAAGACATTTATCCAGACATTTAAGTCACTATAAAAATATAGACAAATACCTATATATCTGTGATGTTCCAATATCGACCGATAAACTGTACTGTACTGTCAATTAAGTAAACTCACATAGCTGGGCAAGGCTCGATGTTACAGCTAGCATGTTTATCATCCGGTCGGGTTGAAGGTTCACAGAAATCTTCCACTATGATTGACAACCCTTCCATGCAGTGAACAACCTGCCGCCGAACACCTGAAATACAGATAATCAATAGGGGAGGGGGGGAGGGGGTGTAATGTATTCACAAAATACACATTTATATGAAAACATTTTCCATGGACTCAAAAATGCATTATTTTCCTTATTGGCCCACACAAGTTAATTTTAAATACCTATTGCCAGATCCTGTTCCAGAAAATGTAAACTTTAGGGCATTTATGTACGGTATTTGTTTAAAAAAAATACATTACAGGTGTACTGTCAACAATTACATTGTGTGCGCATGCGAGCATGCAAGCTCCGAGGTAGCAGCCAATGCTGCACATATCACCGTTAGCTATCAGATAGCATTAACAATCTTTGTTCTCAGCATGCCCACATTCACATTACAATTGGCTCCTCTATGTTTTGCCAACCAGTAAGTCTACGTGACTACGGCACTACTTGACAAGAGTACATGTCTGGGGAATTTCTGTTTGAAATTGGGCTTTAACAGAGCAGCATAAACCTACCAATCACTTGGTGGGTTTCATTCATTCATGATTGGTAGGTTTCAGCTCCAGTCAGAACTCTCATAAGTGGTCAACTTCCTCTAGTCTGTATTCTCTAAAGGCAAAACTAGTAACCACAAGCGCATACAGTACAGTGATTTTAGGTCCTGATAACTTAAATACATATGGTTTAGAAGCTTCAGCATTGATAGCACTCCTAGCACTCAAGTCTAACTCAAGTTTCTAAAACCTTTTTTTATACTTAGGTATAATAATGCTGTTCTGTTCTAATGTAAGCACTGTATTATCTAGGCCATTACAGTAGGAACTTTGTTTGATCATTTAATGACATATTGACATATGATATAATATTAGTTGCTTACTATCTGACAAATGTACTACATGAAAGTTTCTTTGGATAAATGCCAAATGCCGTAAATGTAAATATGTTATCCAATTCCTTCACATGGACTGGTTTAGAAATTTCAACTCAGCTCCACCCTTTATGTCCTGATAACTTAAATACATATGGCTCAAACCACATTTAAGACAAATTGACTCATACTGTAGGTGTCCCTAGACATTTTTAATACAGTTATTAGTATAATGTCTTGGACACTGACTGGTAAACTCCCTAATACACCACCCAACCTTAGACAATGGACACCTGTAGAGATACATGGACAATTATGTTGCCATACTTATCCTAAGTATTTGTAATGATGAGCGGAAATCAACGTCACACTGTATATATCACTGTCTACAGTATACCAACCCCCAAGCAAGCCGACAGTTTTGGGTGAGGTGAGGACACCCCATTGTGGTAAATTGCATGAGCAAATTACTCACAATGCAGGAATTGCTTGAGGTGCAGCATAGTATTCAGTGTAATCATAACTGAATGGATTGTACCATTGCAGAAGGCCTGCATAGCCACAAAAAGCCAAACAAACCTCTTATATAATACCAATAATACCGAGCAGCCTGTGGGAGTAAAAACCTCCAGTTTATTAAAATGGAAATTATTTCTTCAGGTACTACTATTATAAAAGTCAACATGTCAGGTGTAGCAGAGGGGTATGTTTATCAATATTTGTGTTTACATGGACCCTAATACTTCGACTGGAATCAGTTTTAAAGCCGTATCTGTATGAAAATGCAATATATAAACACCTAAATCGGAATAGAAAGGCCCAAACCAATTGAAATTTCATTTGGAAGCAGAGGAGTAGTATAAACTGTTCCATAACCCGATTGAAATAAGCGTTTAAACAAACGGTTAAATGGTTTAACCCAATGTAAAGTCGGGAGCGGGCAAGGCAGGGACCAGGCACAGGAGTTGATATAACAAAAAGGTATTTAATAAAGAACGCACGCAGAACACACACCATACACTAAACAATAACCGACAATGAAACAAACAGAAACCCCATCCTAAATACTAAAGCAAACCCCCAGGTGCACACAATACACAATCAGTGCAAACACCCGTGAGACAAGGAGCGCTGGGGAAGTGCACGTCTGGAAACCGAGGGCGGGAGCACGCAGGCCCCGGTAACGGTGGGAGGGGGTGAGCCGCCCATCAGCGGCACGGCCCACACCTTTACACCCAATTACGTCACATTTATTTGCTAGTTGGACACATTACACTACTTAGCCTACAGTACCCTACAGTACATACAGTGTAATGTGCACATGTTAAACATCTATTCTGATTAATTGTACATAACAAATTGTATTAGATGACATCCCATGTAAACAGGTAAAACCCACATCCCATGTAAACAGCAAACCTCCTTTCAACTCGAAAAACTGTTCCCAGATCAGCATCCAGACTTGGGGAACCACGTGAAACTGCTCATGAATGGAAATGTGCAAACAATAACCAGCTCGCAGGCAGAGCTTTTCTTTCTTTCGGTGATAGCCTACCATTTACCATTTTGTTGTCTTTCCTGTTTGGTATTGCCTGCAATTTTAAGCTAATAACTTATATAATATAATGTGATGTGTGCACATGTTAGGCTATATAGAAATATTATCTTGTGTTGTTTCTTAAAAGCCCCTCAAAAGTGTCACTTTAGTCATTCCTGTTACAGTATGCGGTAACATTTTTTACTTTTTTGATTTTTCATGTTTTTAGTATTATATCAGAATAGTGACATGTTTAAAAGCTCAGGCAGTTATGAGTGAAAGGTTCATATTACATAGACTTTGACATTATTCCACCCTGTTAGAGACATTTACATCATTATCACATAATGTTAATTGTGAAGCCTACTAAACTGGACTGAGAGACCATTTACAGTCTAAAATATTGCACTATTTCACAATATTCAAGTTACTGAATTTGGGATTGTCATGAGCTGTGAACCATAATCATCTAGATTAAAACAAATAAAGTCTTGAACAATGTCACTTTATTTCTATATATTAATTAATCCACAATATACATACAGTATATGAGTTTCACTTTGTCAATTGAATTTGACATAGTATTTGTAATGACACATTTTGTTCATTTAGCAGGCCAAACATAAATGTCAGCTATCAAACCCTAACTGCCCAAGTCTAACAAACCGTAGCTCTGATGAAACGAGAAATGAGGGAAATAGTGGTTTCACACAGGGGTGAATGTGAAAGTGGAACCTGGCAAGTAATGCTTAACTGCAAGGAGCAACGCAAATGAGCAAAAAGCAATAAATGCCTACATTTTCCCACACAGCAAATGTAGGTAGAGAAAATGTGTTATTTATTAATGGGCCCAATGACAGATACATATACTAGAAATGGTGAGGGTTTTGAATCCAAACATTTAGTGTCAAGCACAAAGCTGGAGTATGACTGGGAAATAGAGAGAGGAGAAGTCAGACAGACTGTAATAAGCAGCAAGCAGTCTGTGTCTGGGCATGTAAACTTATTGCATTAATATAAGCAGCCTTATATAACATACAGAAACTAGGAACACAAGGCCACATGTATTCTTGGGCTTCTGCAAAAACATTCCTCTTGCTATTTTGATGGATACCCAGATTCTTAGGGAGGTTATTCATCTTCATCACATTGTACTTGCAGGGATGCTAAAGCTAAAGTCAAGGATCTAGTCCACAGCAAGCCGCTGCATTTAAAATGACTTCTAGCTGTTTCAACTATGCTGTTACACTGGGAATGATCACTTTCACATGGCTAAAGTAGTATTGGAATCCACGTGTTCAAAGACCACCTTTGATCAAGTTCAGTAGGCAGTCCACTGGACACAGCAGCAAGGATCATAATATTTGAAGTTGTAACGTCATTGGTCACACTGGGGGGAACGGCACGCCCTCTGCCCGTTCAACCGTGCCGGATCATCGGCCTGCTACCGTCCGTAGCACAAACTCTCCTGGTCTCACACCGGACTGATTGTAAATGCATGCACCTCTTTGTATGTGGGTGGCTATATAAACATTTGGTTTTATGTGTGGGTAAATGTTGGTTATTGTCACTTTCTTAATGTGTGTTTTACGGATTCAATCTGAAAGAGTTTCATACATTCATTATCGCCGTGTTTTTCCTGGGTTGCGTCTGCGTCTGCACCTGCACTCAACACCCCAAACCCGTAAGAGAAGTCAAGCCAGCATTCAGATGAGACGCTATACCAGTAAGCATACAAGGTGATATACAATGTTAAATATGTACTAAATGGAACAGAAACAGTAACGCTTAGACTGTATGTAGCTTCATATCCACAAGCATCTGAATCTGCATATTAGATACAGTACACATTGTAAGCAACAAATGGGGTAGATACATTTTCCCTTCATTCACTGCTAAGATGCCAATTGCTAAAAGCCAGGTGTAGTCAATCCGAATGCACATAAACACCCAGCTGTTTTTTACACATTCCTTCACAAATATAGTGTAACCCTTAAAATGTACGGTTTCTGTTTTCTGATTAAGGGTTTCCACTAATAAAACACTGACGTTCTCTTACCTTTTCCACAGGTGGCGCTGCATTCTGTCCATGCCCCATATTTCCAGATGAACTCTGAGACAGGGATACCATTGTCCTCAGGGACATCTCTGCTAATTGTGTATTCATAGCGCACCCCTGGGTTTGTCTCCTGAAAGAGAAGCTGGGAAGAGAAGAGAAGCCTCATTCAGAAAACAGCTGTCATACTGATACAAGTCAAAATGATATTCTTTCAATTTGCCTCTCATCACACAGACGTCAAAGTGCATAGCAGATATCAAATGCATTTCTGGAAATAAACAAAGCTGAATGGTGGCTGGAGAGTCTCTCAATAGCACCAGTGGGGCTGTGTTAATGAAGGACTGTTTCCCTAACCACTAGGCAACCTTTATGCCCCAGTAAGCAATGTAATATTATTATTATTATTATTATTAAAAAATGTTATGCTGTATGTGAGGACACTGGCGACATAGTACACCGGTTCCTAATTAAATGTGCAGTTTTTGTATAACAGGCCTCACAACCACAGACCAGGTAATGATAGCCACATCTAGCTTAGTCACCTGCGGACTCTACTGAATACAGCCACGCTGGCTGCTGAATGATGAAACACCAAAACCAAAGAATATCAGCACAAACTGCCAAGAGGTTTTGGTATGGGCAAACATATCCTATGGACAAGGACACTGAATGCAGTGAAATATCTTCCACTATTTTCAACCTCCTGCCTGGGAGAGAAAACACGACAGTGAGCACATTAAGTGAATTGTACTGAACCAGTTTGAATGCACAGAAATACTGTAATGCTGGATATATCCTGAGGCCCATTGTCACTATCCAGCACTCATCCAGCAGTGCACAGCCTTATGTCACAGGTATAGGCCATCTCAGAACACACCCCAGTGACTCCAGTTCACCTATGAATGTATATATCAATGATACCTACTGTACAGTAGGCATCCAGAGAATACCTTTACCGAGACACCACCACTAACATGCTTGATCACTGCTGTGAGCTTATTACTTAGGAATGCATGGTTTGTCTTATATATTGTATTTTAAATAAGAAACATAATGCCCCATTATCGTCCAGTGTGTTTCTTGTAGTGGACTACACTGTGCATAGCCTGGTTAAACTATAAATGTGGTTAACTGTACGCATCAGACTGGGGATTTAAAACTCGCTAACCGATCAGCATCCAGATGGGTAAATTCAGTTGGACACCTAGACTTATAAATAGATATACACAGAGATGAAAAAAATACATGGAAAAATAAATGGCAGTTCATGCTTACAAAGGCTTTGCTCGTTAATCATGTTTTGGGGCCGCGCCATCTTGAAAGTGAGTTCTAATGCCACATGCTCAGTACCAACATGATCTCATGACGAGATATCCAGACTGATTTTGCAGGGCAAATCGTAGATATGGAGTTTGTAAAACACAGGGTGGTTTTTATCTAATCTAACAGTGACATGTGGGACCATTTTACATCTAGCTCTTCAGGTTGTTATTTAAAGAACCCCTGAACTTCATGTGTTTTCTTTCTATAGGAACGCCACTCCAGGGTGGATCACTACTGCCTCCGTTCTTCGTGCTCTCTGGTTGTGACTAGAACCACAGAGCGTTGACTCTGTGGTTTACAGATTCAATTCATATTCAATTAGGCACAATACTATAATGGCAGCCATCTATGTCACCTATGTAAGGTACTGCTGAGAAGGCCCATTCTAGGAAGTGTTACCTTAATCCTACCTGAATCCACAATGGTTCTTTCGTCGGCCCAGGGGAAGTAAGGTTCTCAAAGTTTCCTGTCCGGTCATAAGTAAAGACTGTTCCAGCCGCCTTGTAGTCTCCATTCCACTGGATAGTCCAGCCACCATTCAGGAAGTACTGGTCTGGGTCATTACCACGCAGCGCCAAGAAATTCCCTGCCTCAGCCACCTCCTCAATCCAGATATCCCGTGCTCCTTCTGGGATCCATCCAATGTCCACATAGCCTTAAATTAAAATCAAACAGTGTTTTGTAGTTTATGTGTTTTCAAATACTTAAAATAGAAATACTAGTTTTTTCTCCAAAAGTTCCACCAAGAGTTAAAGTTCAAGATCTAAGATTGCTATGCACACAAACTTAATGGCGCTTTCACACCTGAAAGTCCGGACCAAGGTCCAGACCTAGGTTCATGTTTTTGTTACATTGTACACATTTGATTCGATTAGGTTTGGTTTCACACTGCAATTTTGCAAGCGCACTAAACCTGTTGTCTGACATACCTACGTCCTGCTGTCCTCACCTGTGTCTCCCTATACTGACGTTGATTGGTTTGTAGATGGATGTGTGTCTGACGTTGGCATGTTGCCGCTATAATATTATTACAGCCTTACTAGCAGCAAGCTACCAACGTCATGCAGCCTTCTCGAGACTTGTTCGACTTGTATTTGCCAAAAATAATATTAATTTGCCCGGTTTACATTTTATTTGTACGTTGGAATTAAACAGTTTGTATCCTGCTCTCCACATGTGCTACCACTTCTCATTTATACTTACCGGCCGACGTCAACTTCCTTTAATTGGTCCTATAGTCTGAACCATCCAGAAAATATTTTCACACTGCAAACTAACCGAACCATGGTTCAGTTTGATCTGGACCGAGACCACTTCTTTTGGTCGGACCAAATTCTGGTCCAGACCGCGGACCGAGGCATCATTCATACCTGCTTTTTTAGTCCGAACAAAACTGAAAGTCAGAAAGTCCGGAGCAAACAAGGCAGGTGTGAAAGCACCCTTAAGATTTTGTTCAGAAATGTGTTAAAATCAGTGTTAGTGAGCACTTAAACCATTTACCTTACAGGTGTGGCATATCAAGATGATGATAAACAGCATGATTATTAGCATAGGTCTTGGATTAGCCACAATTAAAGGGCACTATAAAATATGCAGCTTTATCACATAACAAAAAGCCACAGATGTCTCAACTTTTGAGAGAGTGCAATTGCATGCTGACTGCAGACATGTCCACTAGAATGTAATTTTTAAAGATAAAACTGCAGTTGAGCGTGACCTTTTATCAGTCCAATGCCTGTCAGACGGACGGCTTGTCTTGGCAAAAGTGCTCACAACCACCACATATTTTTACACATTTGTGAACAAAATGTGAGAGAAATCAACCTTTTTGTGTCATACATTTTTTACTTCAATATATAACTATATTATAATTATAGTTTTTCCTACACATTGCTGGCTACAATACTTTAGGTTTAAAAGCTTTCTTAAATAGCTAAAATAATAATTAAAGGTAGGTTAGATATCTTATCTTAGCTTAAATCTGATTCTATCTGCAATTAAAGCCTACTTCAAACACCACTTTCGGAGGGTCGTAATTCTTTCAAATATCAGAAAAGCACTAAAAAAAGAACTAAAAACACTATTGGGAATATCATAAATGTGCCTCTTCCTCTCGGGTGTTATTCAGAAGAAATCAATGTGTTAAATGAGCTCTCAAACATAGAAAGGTAAGTCTGACATGAATATGACAAAAGTGATGCGAGCGAGAGAAGACACGGAGTGGTCTTGAAATTCTTAGTAACACATCTAAACTAAGCTTGACAGTTTGCCTGGGAAGGACCAGGCTAGTTCAGATGCATACTTTACCTTGGTTACTGAGCATGGAATCCTATTAACCACAGTAATGGAACGACACTGTCACTTAAATTAGCACGACTTACCGAAATATGCCTGGACTTTCTTTTATCTGAAAGACATTTTGAAGGAGAATCTGAAACCATTTCAGCACTTATTGCTTTAAACATACCATGGCCTTCACTGTCTTCAAATGTTTTCTTCACAGTTTTGCAGGTAGATCCATTGCCATGACATATCCCACAGCGGTCCTCTACAGCATAAGACTCGATCACATAATCACAGCCCACCTCCTATATAAAGACGACAATAATGATTAAACATACATCAACTATACACACTTTAGAGAGCACTACCACTAGACATTGCTTCAGAAACTAGTTTTAGTGATAATAGTCATACTGTAGACAGGAATTCAACATTTCATATGTGGCACACAGTACTGTACATATTGCCAAGACCTCATAGACATCATATTTCACCTAGTTTCCTTCCTGCATGCATCTGTTATTGCTTTCAGCTCTCTCCCCACTTGCTCACAACAGATTGCTAAACAAAACCTCCAGCAATCAGTTTGCATATTTTTCAGGGCCATCATAATAATGTCTATAAATCATAAGCAATTTGCCTATGTATAAAAGGTATGCATTTCATATAGCTATTATATGTTATTATACCTGCCAAAAAGAAACCAGTATAATCATTATGTTAAAGAGTCCCCATAAAATGTGTTTTTTAGCAGTATACTAAATAATAGTACTCAATGCTGGAGTTAATATTGTCAAAATCCCCTTTTTTTTAAATAACTATTTTATCGCTAATTATGGCTCTATATGTTTATCTGTTTAAAAATCACAGAAGCACCTGGCAGGCTTATTTATATACAGTAGTTCTATAGATGTACAGCTAATGGACGGAAGAGGCTGAAGTTACACTTTAAAGTTTGAAATGCCACAGATAAGAGTAAACTATACTATACCAGTAGTAACCGAAGATGATTTAGAAACGTTATATCTAGGTATGCTTCTACAGGAGGGCATGGACAAACCCTGGCCCACGCATCCTAAGCCCATGGCACACTGCATGCAGAGCTGAAGCTCATACATTTTCGAGGCTGTTTCTCTGCTATGCTTTGCTGTGGACTGCTGGTTAATTTAATCCGCCCCACCTGCCAGCACACTCTATTAATTTGCTTATGATAACCATTGCACTGCATTGATTCCGCAGTATTATTATTATGATTGTTGTAGGACAGTAAACAAATTACAACATTTTTACATATATAACAAAGTCATATTATAGGATGATTAACAACTGTCTGATCAAGGAAATGGTGGGAAGAGGGGTGGGGCTAAGAAACTTTAAAATTCTTTTAAATGATTACCGTAATTTCCCGGCCCATATTGTCGAACCTCAGATTGAAGAACAACAATGCGGATTCCGTCCTGGTCGTGGAACAACGGACCAGCTCTTTACTCT
>JAODTR010042414.1:0-19523 GCA_025399935.1 Amblyopsis rosae | reverse complement strand
GAGGCGTGGTTTAGGAAGGATGATTGAGGCAAGGGGCGGTGCTTTTTTCGATTGTATCTTTCAAAATCTGGCTAAGTTACTGTTTTTCCAAGATGACATACTCATCCTTTAAGGCATTGTAGGAAATACTACTCTAATATACAGTACTTCAGGTGAAACATTTTTTTTATCTACAAAGTGCTTTACTTCAAATAAGATAATGTTTTTTAGCTAACAAACAGATCTGATTTCTAGCTGAGTGTGATCATTCCTCATCTTTCAATATTTCCTACAGCCATGGCAACACAAGCCAAGTGCAACAAGCAACAGCAGAACACTAACTGCTACATGACCCATTCCAAGCATTCATTTCTACAATTATAGTTATGACTGCTGCTGTTTGTTAAAACTTTGTATGGTTTTGATCGTGCTACAAATTATTTGATATCTTTGCATGTAACATTGTTACACAAGTGTAACTGCACCCCAGCTCTGAGCCTGACTCCGCCCACTACAACTTAGAAAAATGCATCAAGGAGCTGAGTGAGGGGAGGGGAGGGGCTGAGAGGGGGACCCCCATTAACATTAACGTTAACATTTGAAGTTGATGACATTGGAGCATACTGAGTGTGCCGTTGAAAACCAGCCAGGTCCTGGTGTGATTTTGAACGGTTATGACGTGTAGATCTGTTTACAGACCATATGCAGATGTTTATAAAAACGGGAATGTTGTCAACATTAACACCGGCATTGATGTGTCTCATCACAGCTCAATCCTGTCACTGTTTACAGCTCAGAAAACACATTTTAGGGTGCAGTTACACTTTACCCCAGCCTCACCAAACAAGCCTTACAAACAACATGGGATTTTGATCTAATTATAGGACAGATGGAAGGACAAGGGAAGGTGTAAAAGGTTCGGGAACATTCAAGTTCTTAAGGTTATTAGTGCCAGTAGCAGTAGTCTGTGACTGTCCATAAACCTGACAGTAATGCGTAGAAGGCTGTGGGCAAATGCTTTCAACCCAACAAAGAGAATAAGAACCAGCGACGAGGTGATAGATGTTACAAAGAATGAGGACAGACAAAAGAATAGTCAAGGAGGGTGGTTGCAATGAAGAAAATGTAAGAGAGGTGACTCAAATCAGATTCTTTAGATGCTGCATGCAGCTTAGAACTGTTGGATGGCACTGGAACATTGTGTGTGTGTGTGTGTGTGTGTGTGTGTGTGTGTCCAATTTCTATTTGGCATTTTCATACTTTTGAATTATGACTTGTCTTACCTTAACTTGATTTTGGCATTCAATCAGTTCTTTATACTCCATTGGCTCATAAGCAGCTACTGTACACTGCCAAATACGTTACAGAACGGTGTGACCTGTTTTTAACGACCAAATGAAGTTTCATCATCTTCTTTTATTTGTTTCATACAAGGGATTAATTCAGTGTGGCCATGGCGGTTTAATCTACGACAGTGTATTTAGGGCCATTTGTATCATACGAATGCTGTGCCTTTTTATTGCATCAGACACACCTATAATACACGAGACGCATCATATGGAGTCTCCGTTCATTCCAACCACCACTCTGGTCATAGAGATCTTCTTTCCTCCAATCCTCCTCTCCATGTAGTCTCTGGAACTCCGTCTCCCTTCAGCAATCCACCTTTCAATGTTAAACCCCGCCCCTCTCCCAGAGTATATTTTGAGGCCGGGGAAATAGGGAGTAGGACGGTATATTTTGTAATTTGATCCAGGTGCGCAAGTCACACGTAGCTTGTGTTAGACAGGCCTCTGACATGCCTTGTTACTGCACACCAGGCCTGCATAACATGAACACCATAACACACTGCCTGGAAGGAACTTGCTCTGCCTTGATTGGCTATTTGAGCCAATAGATCAGAGGTGATTGGTTACAGTGAATTCAGAAATGAAGTCACACAAGACTTTTGGCAGAAGTAAAATGGATGGGATTGATTTCGGTTGTGCGTAGAGAGTTTACACTTTCAGTATGTTAATGCTGTTTGTGTGTTTGGTGAGCGTTAAAGGTCAGTGTTTGTATACTGAAGTCGCCACTCAGGAGATTATGCGTATGAGTTTCTCCGTGAGTCTGTTTCTGTGTTGCACTTGTCACCTCCGCTACACGATACAGGCCCTGGGGAATAGGTCTGGCTGGAGCCCACATGCCAGCCCTGAAGAGTTAGGTTTCTGCTGGAGCGTGTCTGGAGCACGAGTGCTGTTGCCATGGTGGTCACTGTGTGGAATGTGTTGTAGCTGGATGCGCTGCAGGTTCAAGGGAATACGGGTCTAGACAAATGTAGTGTATAGTGTTTGCAGGGCTTAGGTTATTGAATGCACTGAATGCAATGTTGTGTCATTTCATAATATACCCTTTTACAGTGTTGTAAGCTTACAGTCGTTCACTGTGTTTCTTGTTTCAAGGTTCAACACCTCTTAACACACACACAGGTATTTAAAGGCAGGGTCAGTCATTCTCGAGAACGCTTGCTAAATTCGAGCTCAGATCAAAAGAATATTACTCCGCGGCGCCGCCTCACACCTCAAAATGCATTGTGAAGCAAAGCGTAATACTACTGCTTAGCTCAGGGGTGGGCAATCCTGGTCCTGGAGGGCCGCTGCCCTGCATGTTTTATATGTGTCCTTGGTCCAACACAGCTGATTCACATGAATGGGTCGTTATCAATCTCTGCAGAAGCCTGATAACGACCCATTCATTAGTTGATAAAATGCTGCTGTCATTAGCAAACCTATGCAGAATGAATATTGCGAATATTAGAATAAACAAATGTCAGTAGATAACGTATGGGCTGACCCCGATTTGGGATATCAAAGACCAGGGTAATTTTTGAAGACACAGTATTACAGTTCTGTGACTTGCCTTTGGGGGGGGAGGGTATTCTCCTATACAGCACAGCTGTTCTGTAAAAGGTAATTCCAGGGAAGAGAGGTGAATGGACTGTCCCGAATGAATCACACCTGTCAGCTAAGCTTTTATGTGTATGGATCTTGACAGAAACGTCACAGCCCAAGCCAAATGGCCTGTGGAAATACAGGAGGGTAAACTACTTGTGCACGATTAGTCATTTCCTCCTTAAGTCAGGCTGTCTGTCTTGCTCTCATACAGTACAGTATGTTTTTTCATAACTCTCTCTCACTCCCTCTCTCTTTATCTTCCAAACAAAAACAGACCTTTTAATTTAGACTACAGCATATTCATAACTCCACCTGCTGCCGGTCATTCATAAGACACAATGCTGCCAGACGCACTATGTAAAAAAGGCATTACAAAAAGTGTTGACATGAATGAGTGTTATTTTAATCCTATTGTACCATATGGCTCTTTCTAGAACTACTTTACTTTGTAAGCGTGCCTTTGTGTGTGACCTGCTGTCACACAAGGCCTTGTTCAAGCCTTCTATTATAGAAGTAAGGGTAAAAACGTGTTCGTTGGTTTTGTGTGTGCATGTGTAAAATAGTTGACAAAGACACTTTCATTAGTCAAAATAGATGCGTGAACCATTAAGCCTGTCAAATCATTTTGTGGCATTCTCTGTAAAGTTATAGTATCTCCCAAAGCAGTTATTTTCTTACTGTGCACACTTCCTCTCAGAAGGCTATTCCACCTACCATTTGCTTTTGATGAAGAGGGGTATTTTGGAGGGAATGCTGTACTGTGTATGACACATTCCACAAACCCACGCTGGCCCTGTTAGACCTTGCTGACTGTCTGTTATGAAGACAGAAGGGAATTAATGCAGGAAAAAGGAGGTATGGAGCCAAAGGTGCACTTTTTGGTTTTAATGAAACATCTCTTTTTCTTCAACTTTCACCCCGGGAGTCCGCAGAGCTTTGTAACACAAGTGTGTTGGTGTGCATGCGTGTTCATGTGTGCATGTTTCCGACCACTAGTATACAGTATATGACCAGCGTCACATATTGTATACGGTCAAATCACAGCCTTGCCTCAGTGAAGCAATACACTCTGCTATGTAAAGTCTGGGCGACCTGGACTACTTGCTGGGTCAATCAGATACGCACACCTCAAACAAAACCAGTGCGTCCCTATATCTGCAGTAATTACCGCCATCATTTACACAGTAAGATAATGGTCTTATCTTGAGAGTAAGAGTGAAATAAGCAAATATTGTCAGATGATGGAACATTCCCAGACAACCAACAGTGAAGAGCTTGAAGGTGATATAAAATAAAATATGAAACATGAATAAAGCAGCAAACAAACTATTTTCAATGTTAAGATATTATGGATAAATTGCTGGGCAGAGAATGACATTACACTCCCTCCCTGTTTTGTGTTTCGAGCACCTCTGTAGTTTGTTTACATAGCCTGTGGCCCCCAAAGAATTAGTTTTGATCTGATGCTGGTGCGCTTAGTGTGACACTAGTGGCAGAAAGACATAGAGAGTCACTTTAAAGGTCAAAGTCTGACAAGTCTTGACAAGACACAACAAATATCCATGTTGCATTAGTCTGGCTGTAGACGCAATAATCAGTTGTACTATAGGTCAGAGATAAGTATGAACTGGGTAGGAGAACATATTTAAAATATATAGCATGTATACTGTACAAAATTTGTAAAAACAATTGCTTTTACGACAGTTTTACTAAATTAGACTCCTCATATAAATTAAACTCCCCAAAATAAAGATGAAATAATAATGTCAACATTCATTCAATATATTCATATTCATCAGCCTCATGCTAGATGCCAACTCATAATGCTAGATGCCAACTCATAATGCTAGATGCTAGCTCATCATGCTAGATGCTAGCTCATCTGACTCAACTGTACTGCAGTGTAATGGCGGCCAGACGATGGTGCTGTGCAATCAGTTACTCTAGAACGCTCTAGTGACAGATGCTAGATCCCTAGGTCTTTAGCCTCCCTTGCTAAGGCGTTCGCTCTCTAATCCGTCAGAGCATGGTTTGCATTGCGGGTGGGATGGACTCTGTCCACACTACCAATAGCAATAGCAATGACACATTAAAAAGTGAATTCATAAGGACATTCATTTACATTTACTGCATTTGGCAGTTGTTTTTTTAACCTGACATGCCAGAGGAATTGTTGTCACAATTCCATCTGCGGAGCCGTACATTGAAACTGTTTGTGAATGGCTGTACTTTCAAAAAAATACTTGGCAGTTGACTGGATGAACCATCTGGTCGCTGTCGGCACACCTAAACCACGCCCGTATAGCTATAAACACGATGATGATTGGAATGTTCAGTTGCTACTCGGACACATTCAAAATGATTCCGAAGATTTCCAGACTGATTCTCACGGCAAAATTAAACTAAGCCTCGCGAGACCAGCAACGTTTTGATCCAAAGCGACTTAGTATGTTACACGTGTCTTTAGTCTATTGCGGAAGATAGGTAGTGCTTCAGCAGTCCTGACTGTTGCCGGAAGCTCGTTCCACCATCGTGGTGCCAGGACAGAAAACAGTCTAGACTTCGACGAGCGAGTCTTGAGACCTTGTAGGGGTGGCAGTGCCAGCCGGGCAGCCGAGGTGGCAGAACGAAAAGGAATATAGGCCAACACCAGTGACTTGAATTTGAATGCGAGCTGCAATGGTGAGCCAGTGAAGTACTCGTTAGCGGAGGGGTAACATTACAGGAGAACTTGGATTGGTTGAATACTAGGTGGGCTGCAGCATTTTGAACATGCTGTAAGGGTCTGGCACACACGGGTAGTCTGCTTAACACCGAGTTGCAGTAGTCCAGGCGGGTAATAACTACAGCTAGGACCGGGAGTGGTGTCACTTCAAAGGAACTGCCTTATTCTTCTGATATTGTAGAGTGAAAATGTACAGGTGTAAGCTGTTGTGGCGATGTTTGCTGCGCATGATACAGTAGTTGGTTGTCCAGGATGACGCCAACACTCTTTTTACAGAAAGAGAGGAGGACAATGTGGTGTTCGCAAAGTGTGATGGACAGGTCAACTTCTCAGGACTATCTTTATATTCATACTAGCTTGTTCCACATCTAGTAAATGTTCTATGCAAATGTAGGAGCAACAGCTTTTTTGCCTGCGCTCACCAAACTCCTCTCTTCTCTTTCAGATATTCAAAACTGAAACCACAATGCCAGGCTTCTTCCCTCTCCTTCTTCTCCTGTGTCCCGGTTGGGTGTTCTCCAGTGACTGTCCGATGGACTGTTCATGCTCGAGTCCTGATACAATCTTCTGTTCTGGGCGACGTTCGAGCGTTGTACCCCGACAGGTACCTGTCAACTCCAAAAACCTCTATATCTTCCATAATGGCATCTCTGCTCTGGCCCAGGATGACTTCACTGGCCTGGGGGAGCTTGACCTTCTGGACCTGAGTCAGAATGAGCTAACGGAGATTCCAGACGGAGTGTTCGAGACACTATCCAAGCTAAAGAACCTCGACCTGTCTTCTAACCACATTACCCACATTACCAAGGATAGTTTCTCTGGCATGGTTCAGTTGGAGAGGCTCTATCTCCATGCCAACCAGATTAAGAGCATCCATTTGGAAGCATTTGACCACTTGAAAAACTTGCTGGAACTCAAGCTGCAGAGTAACCGGTTCAACTCTTTGCCTTCCCTGCGGCTCCCCAAGCTTCTGCTCCTCGACCTCAGCTACAACACCCTTCCAAACCTGGGACACTCAGACTTCCAGACACCCCATTTAGAGGCCCTTAAATTGGCCTCTTTGGGGCTCACCACCATTAACGAGGATCTTATGTCTTCCTTGGAGAACCTCCATGATCTGGATGTCTCTCAGAACCAGTTGTCTGAAGTGCCACAGGCTCTAAAGCAGGGATCCCCGAAGGGGTTGAACAAGCTCAACCTAGCCTCTAACCCTCTAGGGGAGCTTAAGGCACAGGACTTCCAGAAGTTGGTTGGACTCCAAGAGCTGGACCTGAGTGGTTTGAATCTCCAGGGATTCCCCCAAGGTTTCTTCCTTACCTTCCCCAAGCTGGGGCAATTGACAGCAGCTGAGAACCCCTTCAATTGCCTATGCCAACTGGCTTGGTTTCCGGTATGGCTTAAGGAGAAAAATGTTTTTCTGGGGAGGAATGACGAAACCCGATGCCACTTCCCCCTAATCAATGCTGGAAAGATGTTGTCAGCATTGGAGAACCAAGACTTTGGATGTCCTCCGAGCACAACGGTACTGAGTGGCTCTCCCATGCAGAGCACTCCTGTGCCACCACTTCCCACCACTTCTGCAGAAGCCACCCAAGCTAATGACATCCCCTCTCCCCAACCCAGCAAGCAGCCTGATGCATCTAAAACACAACATCAACAGAATCTGCCAGAACCTCCAGTCACTCGAAGCTTCACCATGTGTCCACCAAGCATCTGCCTCAATGGTGGTACATGCAGTTTTGCCCCCGAGGGCCAAATGGGCTGCCTGTGTCCCCAAAGAACCTCTGGACTTTACTGTGAGAATTTAGAGGAAGACTCTGAGGCAACAAAGCCTGTGACAACAGTCCCAGTGGTTTCCACGGTGATGACATCTGAACCTGACGCGATTAGCTCACGCCAGGTGACTTCAACATCCATCCTTCTAGATCTACACCACTTCATTGGGATGAGGCCAAACATCCGCGGCATTAAGTTGACCTACCGTAACCTATCAGGACCAGACCGACGTCCGGTGTCCCTCAGTTTGCCGGCCTCTTACCCAGAATACACCCTGCGCGGCCTGCGACCCAACTGTACCTACTCGGTCTGTGCCAGTCCCCTGGGTGAGAGGGTGAATTTCGGGGCTAACAACTCGGTTGAGACAGGATCATGTATAGAGGCTCGCACCACAGGTGTCCAGAATACATCCTCAGAACCCAGGGTGGAGCCGGAGAGCCAACTGAAAAACACTCTCATCCCAGCAGTGGCAGCTCTCGCCCTTGTGCTGGGGGTATCTGTGGTGGCTGGGGCAGTCATCTGTTTGAGGAGGAGGAAGCGGGCCAAGCCCGACATGGAGCTGGGTTCTGCTGAGCTGGATCCCATGGAACTTGAGGGGGTCAAAGCTTCCCTGGAGAATGGGGGGAACGGTACCCTTAAGCAGCCAGACATCGACCGTTGTCACACGCCCCCGCCGCCCCACTCCTCGCAAACAAATGGGAGATTGGATTATGAGGTTCCCTTAATGCAAGGACATTGTCTATCAAATAACAATGTAGCAGCCTTGAAACCATCGTATTGCTAAGGTTTGTATATGTTCCACAATATAAAAAATCAATGAGAGTGGGCTTAAAGTCCATTATGTGAAATATCTGGCACTTATATGCTGTACATTATTAACAGCACCAAATGGTACTTTATCAACTATATTACACAGTCCTTTGTTTACCAAAAAAGAAAAAGAAAATGTAACCCTGGACATATGGAATTATATTTTTTTTTATAATGAGGGCCCTTAACCATCACAATACATCATAATAAATTGATGAATTTGGTTATTCTGTGGACTACGACGGTGGGGAAACATTCCATGATATTAAACTACTATGGCAATTTTCAACAAGGTAGCAGATTGAAACAAAAGTGCCTTTTTGCATTGACATTGGCAAGGGTTTTTGTGAAAGAACTCACTTCTAATTTGTGCTGCATTTGTGATGGATTTTGGAGATACAGATATGGTGTGTGTCCCGGAATATGGGTAACAAGAGTGAATCAAATGACTCCCAAGTTGCCCATAAGAACTGTGTTCACTCTGTTGTTTAAATTTGAATTTGCAAAAAGTCTGATGACAATGATTGGATTTGGCTTTAAATCTGTTACAAATCACCAGGTTGTTGACTGTCAGGACATTAGTGAGTGGAGATTTTACTTGGGGAACACCAGAACAGGACATTTCTTGATTCAGTTCCACCAGATTTATTCTTTTCCTCTCCACAAATGCCAAACTGCTGTCTCCATGGGAGATAGATTTGCCGTGAAAGACAAATATACTAAATGAAGAGAATACCTGAGAATGGACTCTGGCCTGCGTAGTTCTGTGCTGCGATACTATGTGAAGGCTGTAATGTTGCTATCTGAATGTGTGCAAGCAGTTTGTTTGTATATTTTTTATTTTCTATTTTGATGCATTTTCTTCAGTGTTGCTGTCATTGATATCATCGTAGATATGTTGTATATTGTCCTCACTTGAAAAATTATCGCTTCATGTTGTCTTTGGATTATACTTTGCTGTGCATTTTGGCCAATTAGCAAGATCACTGATCTGTCTGTATAAGCTTGGTTTCTAATGCAGCCACCTTTATACAACATTGCATGTTAAACTTATGAGTGCAAAGGCTGCCCTTAAAAGAAATTCTGACTAAAGTGTTGTTCACATCAAAATGCTCAAAATACTTTGCTGTGAGGTTAACCCCAAAATACTTAAGTCACTAAGTGAATGTGATTGTCTTTTCAGACACCTAATTCTCACTGTCAGGTCTGCCAGCACCATAAGGATATGGTTAAGACAAACCTCAGACTGTTTTTGAACAACCAAGCTCCAAAACTGCATTCACAGCCCTTTGGCCACAAAGCCCGCTGCTATAAAAGCGGTGCACACACGCACCCCCAAAACTGAAAGCAAGTTCAAAGAGCTTTAAAGCAAAAGTGTTAGGGACTCGTACAGTAATATTGAGGTTTGCTATACTGTACCTCCTATTAACTGTTACATCATTGAAGTTATTATTGTCAAATCATGTGTTGTCAGAGCGTGTTTTGTTTATATAGACTAAATGCTCTGATATCATATATTAACGTGATATTTCTCAAATGGGGCTGGCAATTTTTTGCAGTTTTGAAAGTAAACTTTAGTGATTTGTAGAATATTCACGTCAGTATAAGGTCATGAAAGTGCTACGCATTTAAATTGCATGTGAACAGACTATGTGAATAAGTGTATACTTCACTGGGTTGGTATGTCAGCATGTTTCCCATATGAGTACATGGACTATACACCAAAACATTCAACCTTAATAACACAACATACTATCTTAAACCCTAACTCCCCATGATGTCAAATATTCCAATACAAACATACATACTGTATGTTCATATACTCTCTGCTCTCCCTTATACCAACTGGAAGAGATTATTTGTTGTGACAGTGACAGAAAATGTTTAACATATTTTCATCATGCCAGGGACCTTCCCTTTTATTTTGGGAAACATTTTTGGCTTTTTGTAACGTTTTGTTTCTTTTCGAGTTTTCAACTGTTTTTGCAAATTAATTTTTGATATTAAAAAGAAAAAAAAGAAAAAAAACAGGAACGCTGAAGGGAAAACAGTATTAAAAAGTGAATGTGAAAGTTATATTTGTTCTTGCACTATATACAGTACATGCTCCCAAACTCCAACAGCGTGTGTCATATTTCTCCATTCCATACATCAAGTATTATAAACTGTGTACATACAGTATAGAATTCTGAGTAGCCAAGTAGTCTCCAAATAAACACGGCCACTGTTTACACCAAACCTGTAAACTGTAAGTACGTCATCCTATACAGCTGTATCTCAAATAACCACCTAACAACACACCTAACCTCAGAATAATAACTTTTTGACGTAATATTGGTTTGTGGAGAGGGCCGGGTCATTTATAATATTTTCATCTAATAGCAGAGAATAGATGCCAATGGAAAACATTACATAACAAACCACACATTTCCTGACAGAGCTAAAGGTCGTTTATTGCTATATTTGTTGATCGTAAGAAAACATTATTCAGTCTTGTATGTCTTGCAAGTCATTTTGTTTTACATTTTAGCTGCAAGGTGCAAGGGTCAACGTATATCACTATATCAGTTGGTCTGCTTTTATCTGACTCGTGATTTTTTATAAACAAACAAAACAAATATGACAATTGATTGACAATGGTCAATGGTCTATACCCACACTGGCGGTGCTAACCAGGCACTGGGTTATGTTATTAGATTAAAGGTCACAAAGTTCCACAAAATTACAAGGAGGTAAGAACTTGTGTTTAGTTAAAACTAGGCTCACAATGCATGGCCAGGATGGCATTCCATGCTTTCTTTTTTTAAGACACAGTGGGTAGCATATACACACATCAACATCATGCATTCACTTTATTAAAGGACAAATGACATGGCTGAATTGATAAGGTTTAAAGTGATTGTTAACATATATTGAAATAGTAAAATATATATGATATCAAAGTTGAGTAGTAGAGATGAGTAGAGACGCGCCAGCGTTTATATAATTTGTTGTAATGCTTAATTCAGCCACCAGGTGAATCCCACGCACAAAACAAGATAATTAGACCACCTGTTTGTGCAACTGTATGATTGGTAGCCTACAGTATGAGAAAATCTAATCTTCCAGCATAGCCCAATCCAACTAACCATACATTTCTATAAGGTAAATAGGCTACTGTATAGATTTACTTTTAATGGAACTCTTTAATGGAAAATCTTCGTATAACTTCTGCCTGAGTGCCCAATAAAGACATATGTCTGATTGACCTGCTCTAAGATCCCCCATGTGCTTGTATAGAGTTCTTAAAGCACCTTCAGGCCAATTATCATTAAATGAAAACTATTTATTGTCATTAATATTTCAGATTAGTTAGAAAGACAACGCTCCAACAATACATTAACACAAACTGAGAATAGGCTTCAGTCACAATAATACTGTATCAATAATAACATATTTTACTGTATGGAGACTTTATGGAAACTATAACATGAAACAAACAACAGGACAATGATAATTTCCTGTATTCCTAAAAGGGTTTATTCACACAGCAACAACATACAGTACATCTACAGTAGATAGGTGAGGGCTGACATTACCAGAGACACTATACGTATAGAGGAGACATGCTACTTATCTTATTTTAAATGGAGCTCTATGGCCGAATTCCAAAATATCCAAATAATAACACATACCATAAAACCAAAAGTCTGCTTTATAACTGCCAAGCATTAGCCTATTTAACCAATCGTGATTGCATTGACATAAGCCACCTGCCTATACAGTCTTCCTAACAGACCTTTCTGGCATGTCAATCACGCATCAATTTTAACCAATCAGATTACCGGAACACCTCCTGTACCACACACAAAGCCGTTATTAGTTAGACTACTACGCCATGGGGTAAATTAACATTTAGCATCTATTTTCACAGGGCACTATAACGATAAATAAATGATTGGGCACCCATATAAATGTGCAATTAGATGTGCTTCAGGAATGTACATTTACAAGATATGCCAGAGTCAGACGATAGTTTCCAGGATGGTACCATACAGCAGGGAGATACAGTAAGATAGCGTAAAATATGCATATGTTATACGTACTTGGCTGTTGTAACTAATACTTATTCTGTAACGAACAGAATAGCATTCACAGCCAGTGTTGGATCTCATGTTGAGAATACTGGTAGGTACGGTACAGTATATCCTTGACTAAAGAAGCAGAGAGACAGAGTGACATGGTAGACTCATTTGGCAAGAAGCACACTGCAATATTATTAGGAGTACAAAAGAGAATATCATAGAATGATAGCAACTGTAACCAATGGGTGAAGATCTTACAGCCCGAGTCGGAAATGTCTATTAACTGCCCGGGGCGTTTCAAAGATGGTTGCGAGTGGCAAGACTTAGAAGGACTTTGATATTACTCATATAGCTATGAGCAACTTGTTATGCGATGGAGGGGGCTATGTCATTTGCAGTTTTGGACAAGTTAGTCAGGAATTGTAATAAGTTACTATTTACTTATTACTCCTTCAAAAAGGATTAATAATATATTAGTTACGTTACTCGTTACATTACTATATTACTTTCACAATCACTACCCTGCCTCGCCCCTTCTGAATTTTTTTTTTGTAATTGTAATATTATTACCGTTTTGGAAATAGTAATTAGTTACACTACTAGTTACTGAAAAAAGTAATACCATTACAGTAACTAGTTACTGCCCAACATTGGAGTTGCATATTTTATTGAGACTGAGCAGATTTCCTTTGGGTGGGAATCTCAGTCCCCACAATGAGCACCAGAGACTGCCTGTCTATCTGAGCCACTAAATGAACATAATCCTCAACTTCACAGCCTATCAACCTCATTATCTCCACAGCATGCTTCTCATTTGGGAAGAATTCTCTGCACAGTCTGCTCTGGGTGCTGAGGGACAAGAAAGAGGCAAGATATGGGGTTGATTTATTAGAACAATCTGGTAGTAATGAAAGCAGTTGGGGCTCACTAGAGGTGGATAGATGAAGAGACGGGGAGAGTAATGGGTGAGGGGGCTGAAGTCTTGTTGGGCCTTATAATCATTTAAACGGGCCCTATACAAGCCGCTTAACCCATGTGTGTCTGTGTGTGTGTGTTTGTGTGTGTGTGTGTGTGTGCACATAAAAAACTATTTCCCATTGCGCTTCTGTATGTAGCCCAATGTTTGTAGTCTTTTCTCTCAAGGCTGACACACCTGTGTTAAGTATAAAGGACACAAGAATGAGAGAGAGAGAGAGAGAGAGAGAGAGAGTACTGAAGTTGTCAAGAGAATAAGCAAAGGGATTGTAACTTATGTAAATGCAGCAGATGGAGAGGGAAATCTAGCACATACTGTATATAGGATTTATTATTCCTGAGTAAAAAACGAATTTCTGAGTACATATTTATATGTAGGCAGTTGTGAAATGGATTAATAAAAAAAAGGATAAATAAATCTTGTCAGGCAGCAGAATGTGTTGATGTCACACACTTGTTTTTCATCTTGAGCTTGAACAGCTACATATAGTTTCCAAAAATGTTTAATAAATTATGTCAATTTGTAAACAGCTAGAGACCCTTGCACGCTACAGTGCCAGATTACAGATTTAGAAAATTCTCCAATTAAATGAAAGAACATATCAAATGTATTTAAAAGTGGCTTTAGAATTGCTTTAGAATTAATTTAATCCAAAAGCCAAAAGAACATGAATCTAGTCAAATGGATTCCCTGACAGATTGACTCCTCCTTCCATATCCACCAGTGGTGGATGGACCTCGTCTGAAGCATACAACAAGGTTTAATTAAATTACCTTTATTCATTTACCTTCATTTCCATATATTGGCCCATGAACCTAAAGGTCTCTTCTTACCCAGGGCTCATAATTACTTCCATGTTCCATATGAAGACTCTCTTAAATAGTGGCATGACCACCCTTGACAGCATATCATATATCATAGCATAGCATAGCATAGCATAGTTTAGCATATCATAGCATAACAACAATATGTCAATATAACATAATAGGGATTCACTGGGAGATATTGGGAGTATAACATGTTTAGCATGTTTCTTTCTAAAAGCAGCAGAGTGAGTAACAGAAAGGATTTCAGTGAGAAATCGTTTAGAAAGGGAAGCATCTGAGATGAATTCACAACTGGTTGGTGGCCGGTGTCACCCCAGAAGAATATATAAAGAAAAAGACAATGACAATAACAACCTAACAAACAGCTTGGCAAACAATGAATTCCCATAGTGGAGGAACAATGAACAACAGAAAGACAGACGAGGAACAAAATGTTTACAGTGACTTGAGCAGTAACCTTGACACCCCACAAGTAAAGAGCATCTTAAATTGGAGGGGTTTTATGTGGCAACAACAGGCCTACATGGGCCAAGCAGCTGTTGTCATAGCAAGGCTGGATGGAGCTGAGAGAGACCGTGTTGAGGACTTCACTGCACATCAAACCAGACACCTGGAATATGTAATGTGAAGCAATAATGTGAATTTATACAGTGAAGTAACTGTATCTACAGTCCTGTACATTGGCTTTCCAGTCTCACTAAATGCATGTCATGAGTATGAGCCAGTAGGGGCTACACAAGGTCTCCTGATTGTCCTTTGTACCCAAATAGGCTAATTAAACATATTAATAGACACACATTCACACATAGATATTTGCACATAGAGATATGCAAGTGGCATTAATAAAAAAAAACATGTTTGAATACAACGTGCACACAAACACACGTGTGCACACGTAAAGTACACACAGTCATCCACGTCTAATTTTATTCAGTCATAGACCGAGAGTAGGCCTCCTGTACACATATTGTAAGTGGTTGGTTGAAATATACCATCGGGATATTGTTCTGGGACAAAATATAGTGTACAGAAAATAACAGAATTCTCTCACCCGTGTCCCCCCGCCCGGTCCACTGAACCAAGCCCGCTCTAAACATTTCACTGCCAGGGGGCTTGCTCCCCTTGACCTTTCACCTTTAAATAGATGACCTCTGACCCCCCCTGCCTTTTTATGCCTAATTGTAGCAACAAAGGAGAGGGGGTGTTTAGCTATTTTCAGTATGTCATCCCATTCCCGTCAAACTTAATTAATTGTTTTCCACCATACTATTCCTTGTGCCTGTCCACCTTCTAGAGTTTTACATTCTCCTCTGCCAAGTCAACCCCTTTACACAGTACACAGTATGTTAATATTCTGCTTTCCAAGGAGTTACTCCAGAATGCTTTGCAACACATTAGAGCGATGTGTGACTTATTTATTTGATTCTTACTCCAAATCCCCCTCTTGTACCTATATCCACATTTTAGAGTTTTACATTCCCCTCCCCAACCAAGTCAGCTCCTTCATAAATTATATACAGTATGCTAATATTCTGCTTTGCAATTAATTACCTCCCGTTCCTGCATTAGAGCTATGTGTGTCACTTATTTTTTCTTTCATTCTTACTCTAACTGCCCCTCTGGTGTTTTGGGTGCCACACCCATACCCCCTTGAGGGAATGTCTGGAGAACTGTAGAGCCTCCCCCCTCCTGCCTCAAAGCAATAGCCTGCTAATTGACTTATTGGATTGCCCCTCCCATAACAAGGGCCTGGATTTTATTGGCATTTGTCAGGCAGGTTTGGACATGCTTTGGCTGCCAGGAGGGATGTCAGAAGGAAATTGTAGGAGTAGAAGGAGGAATGTTTGGAGGACAACATACAGTAATGTTGCTTTAGAATGAGGCGTTATGGTTTCGCATTCCAAAATTTAAAGTGGTGATCATACAGCTTGTTAAAAAGGGCCCTCGTATTTGATGTTTTTACAACACAAGCTTTGTGTCATATAATTGGCCAAAGAAGATTATAACCTTACAAACTACTGCATGACCCAAATTTCATGCGCCCTTCTTTGCCGCATGAATAGTCACACACGCAAAAAACACTGGCCAAGGTAATAACAAAATCAAGGTAACTTTTACACTATCTGCAAACACCATTGGACAATTCAATAGTTACTGTATATACGCACATTTTATGCATCCTGTGGGAATACCGTGCATTCATACTCTAATGCCAATTTAGCATGTACTTGATTTTCCAGCCGTTCTTCAGCCTTATGTGAATGTGGCGACTGCATTCTCCACATTCACTCTTTCCTACAAAGGAGACTTCTGTTTATTAGATAGTTATTAGATGGAATGATTGGAAAGATTGACAGAATAATGAAAAATATAACTTGAGCGAACGAAAAATGTACTGGAAGCAAAGAATATTTAGCGGAATAATACAGTATATTTAGCTTGTGGATCATAACTAATTGGAATATAATGTCCAGATTTGGGACATTTTAAGGAATGGCAGGAAATGTAAAGTTTAAAAAAAAAAGTAGGGCATGTCTATTATCTAATATGTTATTAAAACAATGTTGATGCCAACGCTTTTATGAACAGGATGTACGTGTTTACTCCTCCCTACAATAATATTAGGAGTTTCCAATAACATATTCCAGCAATATGTAGTCAAAGATAACAAAACGTTATTTGTAAAGATTACCAGTGGCCATACATAGCTAACCCCCTTTAAACAAATCAACAGTTCACCTATCTGCTACATTAAAGCTGCAGATAGGGTCATAGCAGATCGGTGCCACCACTTGGTCTTGACAAAGACCTGCATGTTGCTTGCTTCTGAAACTATCTCTGTGAGGTTGGTTGAAAAATGGAGGCTCACTCACTTCTGCAGTCCAGGCATTGTTTATTCATTAATTAGTTTATGGCAGGTAGAGCACAGGGCCTACTAAACCCAAATATGACTGATAATACAATTTTATAAATAAAATAAAATACAAAATACCAAACAAAACAAAAACTCTACAAAATAAACTACAATTTGGCAATGCCCTTTCAAATGTTTCTGCTTTGCAGGTGAAATCCAAACCTCCAGCCTCTGCCTCCATATATCAGCTGGTTCCCGTTTAGTTAGTTTAGCCAATTAACTAACGGAAACACCTGGTCCACAAACTAGACAAACTTAAAACTTACAAACACAAACATCTGCATAAATAGACCATTTCATATTTAATAATACATTTTTATTTAGTATATGGCACGGGATAGCCCCGTGACAAACTTGATTTGACTTTCAGCAGCTTTGTGTTAGCTGAGCAGCATCTGTTCACCTAACACAACCTGATAAATTAACCACATCAATTCCTTTGTGCAAGCGATATACTTTTCTACCACTGCACACTGTAGTATAGAGAGACACTGGCCCTTGGGTTTGTGATCTAAATAAGAAAATGCATTGTATGCTGTTTTAACAAGGATGTCTGCTGTCTGTTGTTTTAGTCCGTTAATTGGCAGACACCAATCTTTTTCCTTATATGCACACAACTCTTGAAGGGCTTTCAGACCAAACGAATCACCTTCACTCCTCCAATTGATACAAAAGGCATTGCGTCTCACTCTATTAAAAGGACAGAGTTTGTCTAATCTTGTTAGTTTCTCCCAGAGGCCCTACAGTCAGTCCATGTTTGCAGGTGGTGGGAGGCAAGGTCATTATGACATTGCCCTGGAGACCAGATAGACAAGGTCAACCATCGCTAGCACACACACACACACACACACACACACACACACGTGAAAAAGAAACCTTGAAACTTTTTAGGAACTCACACAGTCTCTCACACACACACACACACGCGCGCATGGGCACGCACGTACGCGCACACACACACACACACACACACACACACGTGAAAAACATACAGGTTGAAACCTTTTAGGAACACATATTCACACAGTCTCTCACGCACACAAATGCGCGCACACATACCATTACTGATTAAATGATTCACCCCTCCAACCACACACAGGGAGATTATGGCTTGTGCGTTTGGGGGGGTTGTGGAGGGTATGGATATTGAAAGGTTGGCAGGTGGGGGAATATTAAAGCTGTGTGCAGCCTGCTGTGAGGGATATGAGAGAGCTTTGCAGCAGCAGAGAGCCAAGCAGGCCCCCTGAAGTCTTGGCTGGTAGTGTGGTGTGCTGACGGGGTGCCTGGGAGATATCAGCCAGGAAATGTTTTAGAGTGTTGAAACAAGATGCAGTCTAACAGCAAAACAGATGTGACTCTGTGTGTGCGCACATGTGTGTGTTGCTAGAGACTGCATAGCTGTAGGCGTATTGCTTTAATAATTATATATTAGAATTTGCATTATATCTTTCAAGTCTTTCATCAGGGCATCACAGCTATTTAACCTATTCTTTTATACTGTTTATACTGTATGTATTGTTGAATTCTTTACTTCAACTACAGTACCCCATTTCAATGTCTCAACCAGGCCATGTTGCCTGCCTTTATTTCTCATATCAGTATGAGTTAAACTCCTAAAAATGGTCCAGCTGCCAACTGTGGTCTCCAGTTCATGATAGCTGAAAAGAAAACACACACAATTTTGAAACAATGAAATCATTAACCTTACTGATACAGATGACAATATTCTAGCTCCCCAATCTTCACCGTGAAGTATTCCACCTATCGCTATAAGCTTGTATAAACGTTTATAATATCTTTTCCAGAATGTACATAATGTGATTATTTTCCCAGTTATCAATGGGTACTTCTTGAAGTATCTGCAAGAATAAATGCACACTCTTTAATGTATCAGATCTTTTAATTGAAATACTGTAATCCTGACTGATATGGTTTTGGATTGTAGTTGTTTACTGCAATGGTTGCCAATCATAACAACATTCAGATGTTAGCTTCTGCTGCCAGTAATTTGACAAATCCTAAAAATATGAAATGGCAAGCCACCAGTAGTTAAAAAAATGATCACGGAGAGAGACATTATGTATAGAATATCTGTGATTCTAGACCTATATCTTTTCGATGTAAAATACATATTATAAAACAATGACATAATAAACAGATTGCTTAGCAAAGAGTTACCAAAGCTAGTGTTGCTAAAGGTGAGCTATACTAGCCATTTATTGCAATCTCTAAAATACCATAATTGCATGTGTGGTGAGGGATGCCTGAGCTTCTGACTCATTAAAAAGTTAAATATTATATATATATACTTTATATATACATATATATACTGTATATATACAGTACAGTATATAAGATAAGGGTTTTAGCTTTGTGTGTGTAAGTTTGTATGTACTTTTCACTAGTTATTGCTACTGACTGTGTATCAGGAGTATATGGAGTGATGGAGTGCCTACTCCAGGTGGGGAATGAGTCCTTGCCCCAAGTGAAGGAGTTTAAGTACCTCGGGGTCTTGTTCG
>JAODTR010042403.1:0-19525 GCA_025399935.1 Amblyopsis rosae | reverse complement strand
CCATAAAACTATGCATTAAGAGTAATGGAACATGTATTTATCATTTTGAGCAGTTCTATCAATTGTTAGTTAGGTAACTGTAATGAAATGAATAGACGGTCATCTCAAATGTAATGTTTCAATTGCATTTTGAAATGGTAATGATCTAAGGTTTATGTGAATTGTATCCAAGCAATTGAAAAACGTATTAGAGATGTGAAAATGTGCATTTTGTTGCATCAGTTGTGATTTTTGTGTCTAGAGTTGTGAAAAATGACACAAAGGTTGTGAATTTTCGGCAAAGTGATTGAAAAAAACTGTATTGTATATAACCTATTTAGTAAGGTTCTCATGCTGTTTCACATTTTAAGAGACATTTCTTCATGTTTTGTTCAAATGTTTTTTTTTCAGACGGCTGAAATTGCTGAGGATGATGGGAGGTGGGGTGGTTCATTCTGAGGCCAGTGTAGATTGATATTGGTCTTCTTTGTGTACACTGTATTATCTCAACATGGTCATGAACAATGGACCATGTTTAAGTTAGAAGATCATAGCATGGCTTTCCACAATATGAAGCACTTTCGCCTGGCTTTGATGTACTAGGGCTTTGTGGGTTGTTGAATTTAATTTAGATGTGTGTGTGTGTGTGTGTGCGTGTGCATGTGCGTGTGTGTGCGTGTGTGAGTGTGTGTGTGCACGCGTGTGTGCGTGCGTGTGTGTGTGTTTGTGTGTGTGTGCGTGCATGTGTGTGCGTGCGTTTTAAAAATGTGAGTTCTGAGGTCACAGTAGTTGTGGAATATCAATATTATATGCAAGTGCACAAATGAAATTCAATATAATAAAATATTTGTTTATAATATGAACATCAAGGGGTCATGCCAGTACTGCTGTAGTTGACCAATGTAATCTTTTTCATATTTGGCTGAAAGCAACATGCTATAAAATATATTTGCAAGTCTTTATATCTTCTGTATTAATGCAAGATATAGATTGACAATTAAGTCTGTCAAATAAATTGCTGCAAAACTATTTCAATTAGTTGTCAGGACATTTTCTCATTATACTGTATATC
This sequence comes from Amblyopsis rosae, assembly GCA_025399935.1. NCBI lineage: Eukaryota > Metazoa > Chordata > Actinopteri > Percopsiformes > Amblyopsidae > Amblyopsis > Amblyopsis rosae. Next base: position 18,474 of record JAODTR010042403.1, on the reverse strand, counting down.
CAGCTTTCACCATTGACTTCATCAATATGCTCTTCCTTGGGTCAAGCTATCTATTTTGCTGTAATAGCTGCCAATCCTATACATGTACTGTGCAGGGAAAGGTATGGAAATGAGCTTTAAAGCACCATTTAATGACACTTACTATTAATGTCTCCTTGAGTAGCGTAAGATATGCGATTTGCAGACAGATCATTCATATTTATGTGGCAATTATATGGTAATTTAAGAGGGAAGCCTTACATTCATGAGTACTACTCATCAATCACAATGCCACATTTAGAATTCAGCTGTCTCTCACATTAGGATGTTCCTAAGACACGAAACAAATGGGGTTTACAGTAGTTGGATCTAGCTAACATCTGCAGTACCTGTGTCTGAATAGCATCTTATTAAGATGTTATAACACATAACAATGCACTTACAATGTGTGACTTGGGCTTGAATTGGATTTATAATGTTCCTTGTTGCAAAGAATATGTGACTGCTGTCAAAGGCTCATTTTGTCTTACTGTAGCTGTTGTTAATGTGGAGTATCCAGTGGAAATTGAGTCTTTCCTCATTATTCTCCAATGATGCATTACTGTACATAATGTAAAGGATTTTTGTATAATTTTCATTGAAGAGGTTTTGCTCTAAACGTTATAGTACAGGAGCCAGCTCTTGCCGCACCATGAAGATATATAGGAAAAACACAGGAGTTGCATGCATTCACTACTTTGCGATGCTGTATTGATCCCCATGGGGGACAAAATCAAATCTGTTTGGCTCGCCTCTGCTGCACGGGGCAGCGAAAGTGCAGGGTCAGCTACAGACAGCTCCCCTGGAGCTGATACTGCAGGGATTTAGTGTCCTACACAAGGACAATATAGAAAGATGCAGGCTGCACTGGGTGTTGTACCCAGGTGGCCAGCTCACGGTGCAGGCTCAACACTCAATATGCAATCCTGCTGGCTATTTACAATAAAGACTATTTAAATATAGAGGGTGATGATGTCACCATCAGCTGACCTGTATAGTCACTGATACTGCTTTACTGTACATCTGCGTGCAAGGATGTGCTCACCATCTGCCCATGGTGGACCAATGAGCTAGCCTAAAGATGTTAGCATAACAACAGATTCCCCTATATCATTGTGATTGCAGTATATCTCTGTTTAGACTATGCACTTCTGTCAACTGTAGATTTACTGCTGTTGATCTCTTCACTTATTTTCTGTTCTCTTTATCTATACAGTACAGTACTATAGTGAAGAACGCAGCATATACTGTATAGCTTCTATGCATAGTTGAATATTGCATGGGTCCGTGGTCAACTCAAGATACAGACTTTGGCAGTACCAATGACAAGTCTCCTTGAGGTAACAGCAAACAATGAATCCAAGATGGATGTCAGTCGCACTAATATATTGCAATTCAAACCTGTTTACCTGGGCTGTAAATTGAGCGTGAGCATGACAACTGGCAGCATTTAAAATGGCTTAGCTGTCAGACAGACATCTGCTGATGCGTGTGTGTGTAGGTGTGTGTGTGTGTGTTTGTGCGCATGTGCTTGTGCACATGCACGTGCATGTGTGCGTGCTTACGGACAGACATGCAGCGTGTACACACGGCATCCTTGCATTATTTAGGTGAAGGGTCTTGCCAACAGCCCCTGTAACTTAGACCCAGATGGATTTATGAGACAGGGCAATGGGGGTGACCAAACAAAATAGAGATTGAGGGAGGAGGCGCAGGAGCAGGCCAGGGAAAGGTAAATGGTGGCCAGAGAACGAATGTGAGGAGGAAGGAGGTGAATGTGAATGTTCACCAAAGGGCAAAGTTTCAGAAGTGTGTCTTAAATTATGAAGGGGCTGCAGTAACGACATGCAGCGATGGAAATGCATATTTTTGTTAAGTTTGCAGGAGAGATGAAGGGATAGTTGAAATTACCCTTGTATCATTAGTGGTCATGTGAATGTTCTGATAGTTTCCCATATCTAAATAACCACTCCTTTTGGCCTTATGGATGCTTGTCTTTACCACACAGTTGCAGTTTAACAGTCTACTTTAAATGAAGAGCTTCTACAGTACATCTGGTGATCACGGTTAATAAAAGAGTCAATAAGCCATGCCCTGTATGCCTCAATCTAAATGTACTGTATACTGTAGACTCCCTCTCCTGCCTGCAGGAATATAATTAACACACACACACACACACGTAAAGCAAATGCATTATTAGGATTCTGGCTCCTGCATCATCCTTGATATTTCTACAGTAGCAGCTGTTCCTGAGCTCTGTAGCAGCTCAGACATCCATTATGTTTCTATCTAACCTTTATTTATCATTATGTTCACACTAGGGATGTGTCGGTACAACCACAGTTGTATGCTGTTATCCACTAAACAGGTTTAGGGTTAAATGCCTTGCACAAGGACAGTGTGACAGAAGTTATGTGGGCGGGAAGAGCATTACTCATTCACATCTTTAGACCATATTTTTGTTATTAACAGGTCCGGGGAATTGAACCGGCAACCTTTTGGTCGTAATCTTGTTTTTTTAAGGCAGGGAAGGGAATTGAGTGTCTCATTGAAGGGCGCCTAGCTGTGGTTGAAGGTAGGATTGGGGGGGAGGTTATTTATTCACCTCACCTTCCCAAATTTCCCAGGCTGATGGGAGAAATTGTGCATGATGGCCTTATTGTTGCGCGCCTGCTTTTCACTTCACACCTCCATGTCCATAGTGAAGGTGTACAGACAGGCATGGAAGCTTATACCATCCAAGGTGTTCCTGCCTCACTCTCTCTCTCTCTCTTTCTCTGTGTCACCTCCACAACCATCATCCTAGCCCTACGTCATCTGGCCACAGCTTGTAATAACCATATTTTACCAGATACACGTTATGTTTGCCTCCTCACTGCATGTTTGGACTGAGAGCTGTAATTGTTGTGGGCAGTCCCTACAGGTGTGCAAGAATCACTTCGGGCTAGGGACACTTTTCATTTTCACGTCAACTGCCAAAGTTGTCCCTAAGCAGAGCATGAGCATATGGCAGCTAAACATGAGGTCTAAAGGTGGTAGAAAACAATAGATACACTGCGTTGCACTTACAGAGAACACTTCATCCTTCCTGCTCACTGTACTGTAGAAAACATTTCATTTAAAAAAGGGATGGGATGGTCAAATATTAACGTATCTGCTATTAGTAATGGAATTGGTATTACCAAACTGAAATTAAAACAAAAACATAAGTGCGGCTTTAGAGACACAGTGACTGCAGCTTCTCAATAAACCAACAAGTAAAGTCACGTTTATTTATTCACATTGCAGTCTCAAAGGGCTTTACAGCATACATTTCACATGGAAACAAACAACACCCCCTAAACCAGCTCCTCCCCTCGGGCAAGGAAAAACTTCCATTAAAAACCCCATGGGGAAAAAAGGGTAGAAACCTTGGGAAGGGACCACAGAGGGAGGAATCCACCCTTCAAGGACGGCTAAGATGCATTAAGTGATGATAGGCAAACAAGATTTAGCAATAATACTGAATAATATGGTTCACATTGTGCCGTACTTAAGAACTCACACATCAGAGAAATGTAAAATGTTTATTTAGAGTGGTCTGTCAATTGTATTTACATTAACAGACCCCGCAGGAGTCCCAGGTCCGAGGAACTGTCCTAGCACTAGCCACAACCAGGACCGCTCAACAACCATAGCGTTTGTACGTATTGGAGACAACAGACCTAGGAACTCGAGAAGAGACAGATATGATTGTCTAGGGAAGACCAGGGATTGATCTGGAAGGAGGTGGAAGACCATATCAATTAAAAAGGGTCCCAGGAGCTCTGGGGATGTTCTGTGTCACCATGCTTCAGTATGAGCCATGGTGTCTCAATCAGGCTGTAGATGGCTGCCAGGCAACACTGTAGCCTCCTCAGGTCCACACCAGGGGCCTCATGTATCAACATTACGTACGCACAAAAAGGTTGCATACACTGGTTTTCACGCACAAAGTGTGAAAAGAAAATCATTGTGACGTGAGAATATGTCGGCCCGTGTCGTAAAGTCTAGAGCTGCCGTGAGAATGTGCGGGCCGTGGCGCAACGCAAAGTCAAGTTTGGCTCTGTAACGTGGCCTGTAACCTATAACATTTATTTTGTCACAACCTTCGAAGTTTGGATATTTGTGTGGATATGTTTTTGCAGCAAAAGGAGATGGGTTATTGGGGGAGAAATCATTTTCTGGGACACATCAAACCGACAACATGCGTATAAGATGCCAGTCTGAGAAGCAGGATATGAGATCACACACACTGGGTTTCCAACCTCACCGGGATCTTCAAAATGTCAACATATCTTGCAGAAGAGGTTTGTGTCACAGCACCGGTGCTAAACAAGTCTTATTACAAGTGTTGCTGGGCATTGGTGATGGTGTGAAGTCATCACAGATTCATCTGTCAGAGGAGAATGTTCTCAATGCCGCTTGTCTTTTTGGAAGCCCATCATATTTGGTGTGAAAAGCTCTTGTATTTGTTTGTACTGGACCAACCTGTATTGTCATTTGTGCTGTAGGTAAGGCCTACATGTTTAACAGTGTGCTTGTGCTATACTAAAAATGTTGCAAATCTGTTCTTTTAGTGGATTAGCAGTTTCCCAGTGGCTACGAAATGTGGCCAAAATCTGACACACTTAATCTAATATTCAGTGATTTGTTATTGTACAATTGCACATACTGTATCTCTTTGAAATTGAGATTCATATTCCAGCTCTTTTTTTAAGTAAGTAGTACATTTACAACATTTACTTATCATTTACAACAACCTAAGAGACAATTCTATATCAGTTGCCCTAATTCATTGATTGAGTTGGATTGTTCTCCATCCCTGTAAACTAATTCCGTCAAAGGTTGTGAGAGCTCTATAGAAAGATGCAAACATGTTTTACTGAGGAGGATCATTTCTTAATATTATGACAGCAAAGAAATTGTCTATGTCTGCCTGCTGCAGTGTGAACTTGATGCCAAGATGCAACTGAGCATTTCTAATAGGGCTTCTTGTCATAGTTTGGCTTAGCCTCTAGTCATAAATTCAGTGTGAACTGTTTCCTGCATCTCAGACTAGTTTCTTATACCCTAATCTTTCAAATCATGACAGAAATAATTAAAACATTAAAAGTATGTTGTCCTTAAATTCTGCACAGATGAGTGTGACTGGTATTTTAACTGGCCACTAGTTTCTTCTTTCAGATGATGTGGAAGAAAGATGAACATTTATTATTTGTCCTGCTTGATACCTTCATACTTTAATTAGCCACTGATCCAGACGACGGCTGCCTGGATGTAATTATTACAGGATCAAATTGGTGTTTCAAATCTAAATGCCGTATCAATGAAACTTTACCATGTGTTTTCAATGTGTGGTGGGCATAGCTTCTGGAAGGGTGAGGTGATTTTGTTTTGATCAACAAGATTTCTCTAGAATGATTTTCATAGATACCTTTCATTTACCTATTTAATGGATTACCAAAACAATTTCACCCTGAGATATTTGGCAGGAGCCACCACTGTGTATGAGAATGGTTTCCTGGTCAAGATGCAAGCAGAGGCATACAGTGCAAGATCACGGCGTCAATCTAAGACAAGGTGTGGCCAATATAAATTTTTGCTAATTTCAGGACACGTGACGAAGGTAATTGGGTGCCATGGCGACACAATTGTAAATGGATTGGATTATACTGAATAAATTATCAGTAGGAGACTCAATTACAGTCTAATCAGCTCCTCTCACTCCCTTTAAATTAAAGCAGCCTTCTCTCTGTCAAGGCAAACTGCCAATTTCATAATGAATGGCAAATGTCTAGACCGGCTTGACAGAAATGCTTATTGTAGGAGCAAATCGCATGATGTCCTTGTTCAGGAGGTGCAGAGTCGCAAGGGTGCATATAGTATGGCACCTGTATTAAACCACCATGGTTAAGGATAGTAGTCATTAGTTACATTATTCATGAAATGATAACATAACATACATATATGTTTATTTGACAGTACACTGAGCCACCTGATTTCACCTCCACGCCCATTTTGGCGTAAACATTGTCATGCTGAGATATGAAATGATTAATTGTGCACAGGCAAGTAAATAGCCACCTACATACGTACATACGTACATACGTACGTATGTATGTATGCTACATACATACGTAAAGTCTGGGGCACAGCGCTGGCTAACAGCGTCAGTTAGCCACTCACCCACTTGACAAGCAAGGTATTTTGATTGACATGCACAACAACAAACTGCGTAACTCAATGACCAAGCGGACATTAAACTTGTGATGAGGGAAACTAAACAGCAGGACTCTGGCTGTTTACAGGTCTTGTAAATCTGTAAAATGTGTAGTCTACAGTGTTGGGCAGTAACTTGTTACTAGTAACTTGTTTCTGTAATATTATTACTTTTTACTTTTAACTACTAGTGTAACTAATTAATATTTCAAAAACAGTAATAATATTACAATTACTAATCTAAGTAACTAAGTAATGCTGCATTGATTTCTGGTTTTTAGCTAATTTAGGGTAGACTAATTGAACCAACCTGTCCAATCATCTGGTTTGAGAGGCTGCAATGTTTTCACTTTGGCTGATTGTCTCCTAAGGTTAATTATTGTTCCAATAAAGAGCAGGCTACACAGGTTGTCATTTTTCTGAAGTGACGCGGCAGGGTAGTGATTGTGACAGTAATATAGTAATGTGTAACTACAGTAGTAATGTAACTTTTAATACCCAGTAATAAGTAACGTAATATTACTTTTTGAAAGAGTCATAAGTAACTAGTAGCTTATTACAATTCCTGAGTAACTTGCCCAGCACTGGGAGGTTATGGTTACTGATTCAAATGCATTTTTCATTTTAAATTAGTAAATCAAGCACTGCATCTATCGTTGCACCGGAAATTACGGAGACATACTTCTGAGTGACAGTTTAAATAGCCAATGTAAATCGACAGTATTTCTTACCAAAAGTCAGAGTCCTGTATGGAGCTTACAGGGGTATATGTATCAGACGTTCAGCACAGAGTTGTCTATGTGACGTATTGCTAATGAACGGAAGAGGCTGAGACTACCTTGTGCCCAACATAATTGCCACTATGTCTGTGTTAGCACTATAAGCGTTAGTGGAAAATAGAGCCCTTGGATTATTATACAAGGGCTGTATAATAGGGCTGTATCATTCTTAAGGCAGAATGATACAGGAAGTATAATGAATGCGTGTTGTAAGAAGTAGTATTTTATTTTTATTTTCAAGGGAATTCTGAGTAGGGATAATAAGTTAAAAAAAGGCCATGGGTTTTTTAATTTAACTACTTGGACCAAGTGATGTATGTATACGGATTCTACATTTGCACTGTGGTCATTTCTATAAATACCTTGGTCTAAACAACGACATACTGTAGTCCAGGTCACCCCATTAACAGAAAACTACATATATGACATAACATGTTACTTTGTCTTGTATATTCTGTATCCAGATGCATGCGACCTACATAGCTTAACATAATGAATTGAGCAGAAACCACGACACAATACAGGGAATTCACCCAAAAAGGTTTTACTTTATGTTTTTGTTAATTTCTTCCTACATTAATTTTTGGATAATAGAATATATTATCCAGCACTACTGGGAAAAGAGCGAGAATGTGAGAGAGAGATGCACTCGCTCATAAAGCTCTAATGAGTCAATATCAGACTAGTGCAGCATGCCCTGCAGAGGCAGCCAATCAGGTATGCAGTGCAGTCAAATGTAGCCATTCATTGATGTGGCTATTATTTGTATTTATCTGCTCTTCTTTCATCATACAGTGATGCAGTGGTAAACAAAGTCTAGCAATAACAAATGATAACTCACAATGCACAATGAATGTGTTTTGAAAAAATTGGTTTTACAATGTGTAACAAAGTACACTGCTCATTATAAAATAATATTTAAAGAATATTGGTAATTGTTGTTAATTGGTAAATGTATCTATATGTATTTGTCTATTATGTGTACTAGTTTAACAATACCTTAGATAATGCTTTAAGGAATAGGCTGAATTAGTCCCCAATGAAGCTAATATGTCTTGCTTCTCTACCTCAGTATTGGTTTAGAGAAATTAATGACGACATTATCAAGTAATTGCATTGTCTCTCTCGCACAGAAACACATAACTAGACACTGTATTTTGTTACATTAAAATTATCTTGTGATTGCTCCTTCTGATGATAATGAAAACGCTGTTCCAACTGCACAAATGTAAGGACTGAAATATTGCTGAAGAATTCATCTTGCCCCTTGTGGAAACACGAGAGCCTAAATTAATTCTTACAGACCTCACAGTGGGTTCAGGCCTGACTTGATTGGTTTTACAATTAATATTTGTATTAAAAATAAAGAATATAGGAGTCCCATGTTCTGTATTCACTGAAGAGTATGTCTGAAATCTGTATAGGAAAGTCAATCAATACTTTTCAAGTTTTCAAGTTTTCTTTCATTTGACAAAGGAATCCTGTCAAAACATCTAGGTATACAGTAATGAGCTTGTGCCTGTTATCACTGCACAGCTTTTCATGCTTGAGAGTAGTTTACAAAGTGTCTCAACTGCCACGTCTTCAGTATAACTACAAAAATGATCCCCTAGTCCTAGACCCGTACACACTCTAGACTGTGACTCTGAGAGAGGAGAAAAGACAAGTGTTTTTAAGAGAGGATGAAAGACAAAACACTTGAGATAAAAGGGAGAACTCTTTGAGTATCTGACTGAAGAAGCTAGGTAAGAAATAAAAGGCCTGCTTTCATCTTAGCATCTATCTGTGTTCTCTGGTCTTTGTTCTCCATAGTTTTCCATAAGTCACCTATCTGTGTAACATTCACTTTCACCTTTCAACTATTACCTGGCCAGTTATAAAGCAGCTGCTGTTATTCTGGCCCATTTGTGTACACTTTTAGGGTTAACTACCCAGTGTTTAAGAGTGGATCTACAATGCGCATGCAGTCTTTATGTGGCTCTGTCTGAATTAACCACCTAAACCTACTGTACCTCTACTGTCCCATGTCTGTGTTTTATAACAAACATTTTCAGACCTTTGATCTTAATGGTTGGATTTTTAATGCAGTCCATTTTTAAACGTGAATCATCTGCCGCCCTGTAGAGAGTGCCTTGAATGTATGTCAACAATGAAAATAACTACCACAGTCTCCCATTAACACAATTTACCCTCGCTGAGTTGCTAAAAATCTCTCCCCCCCCCCGGCCTGGTGGGGGGACGTCCCTCCTCAAGGTCACTGCGGTATTCGGCAAGGGCTGATGTTTGATGTTAGCCCAGAGCGGTGCTGTGTCGGCCCGCTGCAGAGCCCAGCCAAAGGCAGCCGCCTCCTTTGGGCTCCCACATCCAGGCAATTTAAAACCTGCGCTCCCTGGGGATCATCGGGTGGCAGCTCGCTCGCCCGGCCAGGGCTGTGAAAGGCCCTGAGATTACTGTATTTTACACTGCAAGTGTAGGGGAGAGAAAGGAAGAGGGATGCTAAAAGTCTAATCAATGCCTGAGCCTGTTGCCAGTCTCAATCTCAGTCTATTAGCAGGAGCCGGGTCCTGGTAATTATTTTCTTTCAGTAAATCTGCTTCACCGAGGGCAGAGAGGGCAGACACAACTACTGTATTTATATTCAGTGTATATGCTGCCGGATACCCCGGAGGACCTGGTTGTTTCTTTGTGCTTGTGGCCTTGACCCCTGCGGTGAGCAGACTTACTTATTTTGACGCGATTTAGGGGTCATGGAGGTCTCGGCAGCACTGTGACACTTAACGTCTCCGGGAGCACTCCATTAGTAAATATACGCTGTTATTAGGTCTGCACTCGTGGGAGGTGAAGGGAATTATTGTGTGACGAGGCTGGGGCGCGTGACAGGCCACATATTGTTTTAATGAACATGATTGTAAAGCAGGAATAATGATTTGTTTACACTCCTGTTATGGTACAGTGCATTTCTATGGAACACGAGATTGTGTGTGTGTGTGTGTGTGTGTGTGTGTGTGTGTGTGTGTGTGAGAGAGAAAGAGAGAGAGAGAGAGAAAGATGTACATGAGAATCAGGCCATGGAATTGTGGATTACTGATGAACTGCTACAACAATACCTCCGGTGGTTTCACCCAGAGCCTCTTCTTGATTTTAGATCAAGTTTCTAGTTTGGATTAGATTTTACAGAGGCCTGGCTTAAAAAGCATTGCCCCAGTCCAGTAATATTCTATTTAATCACGTTATATATGAGAAATGGAGATAGTCTGTGTCACGGCAAGTGAAACAGTGCGAAACGTGAGTCAGACAAGATATGCTGATATAGTGCTGATGTGCAGTTTGAGGAGGACTTGACGCTAAGCAGATGGACAGACAGACATACAGACATACAGACAGGCAGGGCAGGAAATACTGGTGTAGTATTTCCCTTTAACTCCATTGTCAATATTATTGGTATTGCGCTGGGTTTCTTATTTAGTGAATACCAAGCTGTACTGACTGATAAGACTGGCCAGGGACATACTGACCTATACTCTTCAGTGCATGCTGAGGCTAACAGACAACATGACCCTATAATAAATAGGGTAATTTAAACTGATAATCATTGTGTGATGAAGTATTCACTTTCTTTCTTAATTCCTTTGGATTATTTGGTCACTCAAGAACTATATGAGAATTGCATGTACATCTCAAATAGTGAGTTTCATATTGCATAATGCAGGCCTACTAGTTTAATATAAACTGTATGTAATACTGTATACATACAGTAGATGCACATAAAGCATGCTTATTACTGAGACAACAGCTGCATTTTTATTACGCCTGTACTGTATAACTCTTTTGTTTTTTAATCAGAGCAGGGATTAGCATAACGTCCCACAATGATTGTATGTAATAAAAGTAATACATATATAAATATGTAGCACAATAAATGAAAGTGTAAATAAATAATCAAATGCATCAGTAAATAAGTAAATATGTACTGTAGAAAATTAAATTAATTAATTAATTAATTTGTTAAAAAAGATCTAAGGCAATCCATAAAAAAGTGACATCAGAATGTGTTTCCTGATTAAGACAGGGCGGTTGCCAATGCAGATTATGCAACACGACGCTCTACTGTGATTTGTCACCCTTCTAAGATTGGCTTTCCTCCGTCAGACCTCTATAGCCCTTGATGGGGGGGTAGAGTGTCCATCACGCTGATAATTATCTGTGAAGGAAGTCCATCATCACACCACATTAGCAGCACACAGATGGCATGGCAGTAAATAATCCAATCATCTGGCCCAGAGGAGGTCATGCGGACACACATTTAACACAGAGCGTTCACATCCTTGAGGGTTATTACTATAGGTACGTGTCATCTTCTTGAAAGATAGCAGATAGAGATCTCCACCCACCCCTCTGCACCCATTTTGTGTCTCCATATTCACTCATTATGCATTTAAATGGTCTTTAGGGTTACTGCTGACATGGTGCTGTGGGGAACAAAAGAGGGGCTGGTCTGACCCAAGATGGTATAAAACCAGAGTTGTAGAGCCTAGGCCTACAGTGCAGTGTGTATCCTATATTGACTACAATGTACTGTATGTATTTCTTGTGAAAACTCCACCTTTTGTCCTTCCACCATGTGTTTTGTACATTATAGATCATGTGAGCTCATGTGTGTGAACACACACATAGTTCCACACACTTCACAAAAGGCCCACATCGCATATTGACTTCACCGCTCGCCGACCTTTCCGTCTGAGGAATGGCTCCTTAAAATGTCTCTGACGTTATGTACTCTCTATATCCCTGGCCGTCAGACAGGTACTTCCTTCCGCTCAGCCTTCTTCATTTAATTTATCTGCCCCCCCCCCCCCGTGACATTTACAAAGAGCGAGAGAGCGAGCGAGCGCGCGCGGCAGTGTCTCCGGGAACTTGGCAATCCGCGGTGCGCGCGGGCTCACTAGATCACTCGCTATCATTTCAAAAACAGCCGATAGAGAGAGTTCTAGTCCCTCTACAACAACAATAAAACAGCGTTGGAGTCAGGGAGTTGGATGCGCCGTAATACAGATAGATATTTCAGTGTTTGATTCCACTGCAGCTGTCTTGGTGAGCCAAAAACAGCCGAGAGTCCGAGGACGCTATAGGTGAGCGGCTGCACGTCCTTCATGCTGCATTCCTTCCTGGTCTTTCAAACGTAAGCAGAACTAAACGCCTATCGCTAAACAACAAAACGAGGACATTCCCCTTTCAATTAAAACGTTTCCTATGTGTTAGCGGAATACAAAGAATCGATTGATTTTCTTCCTGTAGGCTACACTTTTTTGTTACTGTACCTGAAGACACGATTAGGGGGCTTGCTTGTTCTCTCTACATATGGGAGCATGTAAATCGATATGGGGATGTGGATTTACTTAATTATTTTGTGCCAACCCCTGGTGACAACAGCCAGGTATGGGCAGTTTATCCCTTGTGTTTGAACCATATCACATGCTCGTTCCCCTCATAGCAATAACACTGAACATAGATATATCCAAGACCTTGACATGACTGCTGCCAACAAAAAAGTATGGATACAAAAGTGTGCGCGCGCGCGCGAGTGTGTGTGTGTGTGTGTGTCGGTGTGTCTGCATGTGTGTGTGTGTGTGCACGTGCATACACGTGTCCATCACAAAACTTTAAATATAGTATGTACCTACAGTACATGTTCATGTGCTATATGTGATCTACTCAGGCATGGGTTAAAATGAAATGGCAATTAAGGATTTATGGATTAATGACTTGTCATATTATCTTATCCACTCACCACTGACCTCTAATGCAGCAAAATAGAGACACACACGCACGCACGCGCACACACACACACACACTCCCTTGATAGATGTTCCTCATTACCAAGTTTGAAAAGACTCACACAGATATGAAGCCCAGGAAAACTACAGTGACTTGAACAAAGTGTAGATCATACAAAGCGAAGGACAGTATGCAGTACTGTATGTTGTACAAACTTAAATGTCTGTCATTGACTGCTTAAAAACAGAATAAATCTCCCTGGCCATGGAGACGCTGGATGCAGAATGATTGTTTACCCATCTGTTGGAACAGTACGCAATATAAATGACGGCTGGGGAGACCTTCACGTCCTGTGTCGCCTATTTACACCCTTGTTGACTTCGCTGCGGTGCTTACCGACCGCGACGTGCCCCCTGCTGGTTGTAGTTCGTAAAGCACGCAGCGACGCCCGGCACCGCACTTTTAACCTCGTTCTGTTCCCCCACCATGGCAAACTTGTTGTGGTGTTCATTAGCTCTGATAGATGTTAAAAGTGTCATAGGAGATTAGTTAATATAGTGCCCACCCCTGGCTCCTCACAGTAGGGATGCCCGCTACACAGCAGTGGCCGTAATGACTTATTCATAAACAGTAGGCTCTTGCTGTCACCAGCTGCCTGTGTGTGTGTGTGTGTGTGTGTATAGTACTCAATCTTTACCTTCCGCCTGTCACACCTCTCACGGCCCAGGTGGGTGTCGCAAGAGAGGGGAGGGAGTGTTCAGGGTGGTGGGTGTGGATGTTGGGGGGTTGCTGAGGTAGGAGGGGAGGTTTCCCAAATTTTACCCTCACCCTGTACTCTCTGTCTGTCTGTTTCACAGTTTGGCGTTGTGTTTCCTCCCAGGCTAGCATGCGGACCGGGGGAGCATTGCCCTGTTTCAAGTGTAGCCTATAGCAGACGCACCATCCAAGCGTCGCAGGCTTGATGCCCATGTCTGGCTTCATTCACCAGCTCTAATCCCAACGCAGGCTGGATAACACAGGGACTCTGAGCGAGACCTTTTATTTTTTAAGGATTACTCATAATTTAATGGAGCCCCCCCCTGTGCAGAAAGACTGGCAGGCAAATTATGAATGACAGTCATGTACACAAACATGTGCACGCACGCACACGCACACAACTACTGATCCTCTTTCAACTGGTCCCATTCCATATTTCTATGGAAATATGGAACACAGATGCTAATTCTACGCTAAGCTAACTGCGCTAAAGTCTTCACGCTGAGATAATTGCGGTGAACTGAGACTCTTCTCTACGCACGTTCGTTTGCTGTTGCAGGCGACGCATGCACCATGTCGGAGTATAACAGGCTGAAGAGCATGATACTGGACATGCAGCCCAAGGTGGTCGTCAGCGGGGACCAGAGCCAGCAGAGAGACATGGACCAGAAGAGGGCGCTGGTGGACGCCATGTTCAAATACTTGGACGTGGACCGCGACGCGAGGCTCGACAGGGACGAGCTGGAGAAGGTGCGTCTTCTAATGAGTGTGTTGATGACAGCTTACCACGGTGCGATATCAGCCTCCTTTATAAGTGTGTCGCGTGTCGCACTTGACACTCGTCACCAATGACAGTGCCGGTGGCAGGCCTGCCTTGTCCGATGCAATCAATCTTCTTTTTTTTTTTTTTTGCATGTCAGATTGAATGAGACCGTGTCTATAAGATCTTGGCAACAAGCTACCAAGCCTCGCGCGTCATCTGTCAGCGCTTGTTTATTAGTCTTGCGTTGTAGCAGCGATCACATTTCAAGATTTTGAGCCAAACTTGCTGGCTCCGGCTTCAGTCCCGGAGCCCTGTCGGAGGCTGATGAATATGCTGTAGAATAGGCAGATGAATATGGGACAAATAAACAAACAAGGCTAAGCTATACAGGACACAGAATAGGGCTGCCACAGATGGGTAATGCTACTGTGTGGAGATTGGATTATCACTGGCAGACATCAGGGATATATCATAGACATTAGACTCATTTAGATTTGTAGCAAATGACAGAGGAGTTGCATACTTAAACACTAGTGTGTCATTTGGAAATATCAATCCCCACAATCAAGGGTGGTTCTCCAATTTTGCAACCCCAGTCAGCATTCTGTCTAATAATAATTTTACAATAAATGATTTGCCAATATTCTCAGGCAATCATGAGCTGACAGTCGGCAATCAGGGCACCTCTAGGGTCAGGAACCCGTGCTAGTCTAAAATATTACATCATCAAGCACCCGAGCTGTCCGAAACAACGAAGGACATTTAAAATATGTCTTTGAGACTAATGTAAGCCTATATATAATGGGGGGTTAGATTAGTGTAGGACACATCTGTTTTGAAGACATAGCCATCAGTGTTTGGTGTTAATTAGTTTGTTAATTAGTTTCATACCAAGCATGTCATAACTGAAACAACTTCTGCCAGAGAAGAATAACTTTGCTGTAGTCATAAAGCAGTGAAACAGCTGCTGCATTATTGATTTCTATTAGTTAGATTAATTTTTTCTTAGAAAAACTTCACAGACAGTTTTATGAGAAAATGCACTTTGGCCCAGTTGAACTGATTTAATATTTTCACTCGTATGATAAACACAAAAGATAAAACACATGGTATTTTTTACTGCTACTCGCTCATGGAGTTCCGATGAAAGATCTTGATCCAGCGATGACAGGAAGTGAAATGTGTTGCCAAATGGTGTTGGAAATGTTGAGTACATTCCTTCAAAGATCAAAGACAATACTTAGTAAAATGTTTCATGAAGAAAATATTCTTAAATGTCATAATTTAGGACTATTCAATTGTGGAATTAGAGAGAAATGTTAATGTGAGGAAATACATTACTCACATGCCTAGAAACATTGGCTGCCCATGTAGCCAGAAACAAATATGTTTTTAGATTCCCTATCTGCCATGAAATATGAGACATATGGATGAAGGCAGGGGTTTGAAAGTGTGATTGCAATACAATTGTATAGGTGAAAGGTACAGTTATACTGTCTAGTGGTCATGACATGATATTTATATTCTGAGCTCATTAACTAATACACTAGTATAGTGTACTGTATGTCTGCATTGAGCCAATATGCTGAGCTAGTCTGCTGTTATCAACCAATACTGTTAGTTTCCATTTTGGCAGAAGGTTAATGATAAATGCTAATTTATATGCCAGAGGCTGTACAAATAACATTTTAGATTTGTGAAATGCCACAGTGTTCACGTGATAAGTAAACACGTTCAATTAAATGTCTCCGTAACGGTCAACTGTGAGCTTAAGGTGAGACTTGCCCTTATGTACAAATATTAAACAACCTTAAACTGTAAACATTTTGGAATGGTTAAATGGCAAGGTGTTTTTAATTAATCATTTTGGTTCATGCAGTGGGCCACCACCAGTCAATGTTGATAGACCAAGCCCAGGCTGTGCATTGATGTGACCGTGATTAATTCACTGGAAGCACGGTGTCATGGACACAGCACTAGAACGTAGAGTTCCTGGCAAAGTGCAGGAAGTCAGCGGTACATTTGCGGAACGTGTAATTACTCAGACTTTCAGACAAATCTATTTTTTATGACGTTGAAAAATCATCCTATCTTTGGGATGCTGTTTCAAAAGATGTCGCTGTACAAAAAAAACTGACTCCCCTGAGCTGTGGAAATGTTACTTTGTAATGTTTTAAATAGTACCGTACCTCACTTATGTCTCACAAATGTCATAGCATGTGTAGCAGAAAGACTATCGTATGTGTAGCAGAAAGACTTAAATACAGAGGAACAGAAATGCAGTTTAAAGGTTACAATAAAGATTGACATTTATGAAGGTGCAGAATATCTTAATTGTTTTCTATAGCTTACAGTACTTCTGTGTGTGCGCGCGCGCGTGTGTGTGTTTGTTATGTGTGCACAACTGCAGTATAATGTAAATGTGTGCATGCGGTGAGGTGAGTCATGTCTCAGATGCATGTGTGCTGTTTTACTCGTAGATCTCTGTGAAGGAACACTTTGATGACAGTCTGTTGGAGTGCACCATGCAGGACCTTCTGCGTTACGATGACTACAACAACGACGGACATCTCACACTGCACGAGTTCTACACAGCCTTCCGTGAGTAACTGCCGTATCCCGTTGCCCTGTTATTTATGACACAAATAAAGTGTATTTACACACATAATTTTGTAGTGTAATGTACCTGTATATCAAAATATCAGACTACAGTACATGGCTTTCTTTGTCTCAAAATTGGGTGTTCCATATACATTTAACGTTTCGTTAACGTTTTTTGAACAAAAATGATGCTGAAGTGAAGGATTAGTGTCATAATGGGGAGGAGTTGATCTGTGGGTTGGAACATAGCCGACAACAACAAAGCGATTTATTTGCACAACCTATTTGTCTGTTTCACAAATGTAGTGTAGGGGTAAAAATGTGTTCTAAAACAAAGCATTTTTGAGCAAATGTGTCACTGAGTTAATCGATTTCTGTCACTGAGCTATTTAATCTCTGTGTTGCTTGTTCATATACTGTATCTTGTCTCAATAATTAAGAGCCAAATTGTTATGACACCCTAACATGATGAACTGAACTGAAAAAGCTTGTATGGGCAACCATTTTAGATGGCTTAGATTCAGCCAATTAAGGTCTAAAAATGCTCACCAGCAGTTTGGGCAGTAACTAGTTACTAGTACTAGTTACTGTAATATTATAAAATGTTTTAGTAACTACTGTAGTAGTGCAAGTAATTAATATTTACAAAACTAATATTACAATCGCTAATCCAAATAATGCTGCATTACTGCATTACAAGAACGAGATTTCTGGTCCTAGCAAACTTAGGGTAGGCTAATTGAACCAACCTGTCCAATCATCTGCTCTGAGAGGCTGCAATGTTTTCACTTTGGCTGATTGTCTCCTAAGGTTAATTATTGTTCTAATAAAAAGGATTACATTCTAAAATGAGCTGGCTACACAGGTAGTCATTTTTCATAAGGGGCGAGACAAGGTAGTGATTGTGAAAGTAATATAGTAATGTAATGTATTACTATTCTATAAGTATATCCTATCCAGACTTAACGGCCTGGTATTTACCTGCCCGAGGGCCGGCCTGTTGGGGGTTATTAGGGCGAGGGCTTGTCAAGGTGCTTAATGTTTGACAAGAAGCAAAAGGAGTGGGCTGGGACCAATAAAGCAAGCTATTGATCAGATCACACTCAAGGTTAACTGTTGGCCTGCAGAGAAGAAGGTATCTGTGGGGAGTAGTTATTTTGGAGTGGCGCATCTGCTATTCTGGGTAATGATGATGGTGAATATATATGTGTGTGATCACGTGCGTGAGAGTGTGTTTTCATCAGATGCTGTTAGCTCCCTCCCCAGTGATTGGCCGGGGAAGCTGTGAAGCCAGAAATCACAGGTGTGTTTAGTAGAGTGGAAATTTACAATGCAAGCAAATGTCACTGTGAAATACAGTCATAATTATAGATTTAAATGGAGAAAATGCTGTTGACATTATTCTACCATGGAACAGTATATACTACTTACTCTATTATATTTCAATCAAACTGAAACCTTGAACCAGAAGACCCCTATGAAAGATCATTCAAGAGGAGAGGTTACCCTGCCCGGAGGAAGCCCGGGGCCCCCGTCTGGAGC
>JAODTR010042372.1:0-19532 GCA_025399935.1 Amblyopsis rosae | reverse complement strand
AGTATATGGTCTGTGACATATTTTGTTCTACACTCACACATTTAGGAAAAACACATTTATTCACTGAACTGAACATTCAATTAGATGATATCTCAAGACTTTCACGGCACTAATACATAGTTGTGGTAGCTGCTGCGTTAGGTGTTATGTTGGTGTTCAATGCTGTGAGTCATGTAGAGAGGGTCACAGGGCAGGTGTTTTAACACACTGTTGGCAACACAACACTTTATCAGTTCTATGGCAGCCTTAAAAACAACCATTTGTAAAATAACAACGCTTCCTTCTTTATTACCTTTCATCTCACCAATGTCTGCCATTCTATTGTGTTATGTTCCATGCTACTGTTATTTGTTATTTAATAACATTTAGATATTCAGGTTATATGCTGTGCACTCCAGCTTTGTCCCTTATAGGACACCAAACCCAACATAATTGACTCAATGACAGATTCTTTTGAATTCTGTATTATTGTCATTGTTATGGATTTATTCAACTTTTATAAATGATCCTAAACATGTCATACTCTTGTATTCTACTAAGGCAATAGCTTCAAATGTCATCTGAATTGACAAAGACATGCAGTAAGCTGACTAATTGCGTGATGTCAATTGCTCTAAGCAACAAAAACAAATGCCACACATCATTTTTACAAATGACTGTGTGTAACACTAAATGTCAAGAAGGATAATAAACATCATGCCGTGCAAAATCAATGTGCTTTTGAATAAGATTATAGCTTTCTAATTATTTCCTGCTTCACACATACAGTAATAAGTCTTGTATATTTCTGTAATGTTTAACATTATAAAGTAGGTAATCACTACAGTATAATATTGTAACCTTCCTAAAATATTGGCCTAAGTCATTTTTTCAGGTTTTGCAGAAAACACAAAAAGCTGAACCAAATATTGGCCATAGATATTATATACACATTATATAGTTATTATAGGCCAGGGGTAGAATCACGGGATCTGTGGATGAGGATGTAGGCGATTTTACCAGAGGTGGCCAGCATCATGAGGAGATGATATACGCAATAAAATAAAATAAATCTTCATAAAAGGACTTGTGCCATTATTTAAGGAAGGTGACAATATGTAATGTTTATCCCATATATTTATGTTTAAACTCCTATAAAAATATGATGTTTTTTTTAAATTAAACAATGAATGACCTAAGTCAGAGCCTTGTAAAGAGAGAGTTGCGTCATCTCTGTTCACTCCAATAGACCGTTTTTCACAGCAATGGTGGATCATGGAGCATCTTAACAGTTCCCGGAAGTGAGCGGCAAATATTAAAAGTACCCTATAAATTATATTGTAGATGTAATTCCGTGCATTTATTGACTACTATTACCAAAAAAAATTTATATATCTGTATATTGATACAAATTGCCCACCAAGCACTTCCTGGAACTGTTTTGTCTCTCTATGAAACATTTGACCGTTGAAACTTTTTTACTTTGTTGGCGCAACTCTCTCTTTCCATGGCTCTGGGCTAACTGTTTAGAATGGTGTCAGGGGTGCTGGAGAGATTGTTGATATTTGAACAATTCAATCAAAACAAAAACACCTCTCCCTTCAATGCCATAGGGTTCTCCTTCAGAAGCTCCCCCACATCGAACACACATTGCCAAAGCTGGGTTTGAGTTGAGTGGTGCGGTCTGCAGTGCACCACTTGTGCACCACTATTTGTGTTCCTAGAGGCAGGGCTGTGTAGAAACACAGGTTTTTTTATCCATGCTCACGGGCAGCTACAGTATGCAGACTAGTGAGCAGATATTCACAAAATTTGACAAAATCATATTGCCTTACAATTACTGACCCGACCTTTAATAAAACATTTTAAAATAATGAATTAGCCTAAAAGTGACTCTAGGAAGCTGGACAAATAAGCAGTAATAAGAGAAGAGTAAATCAAACATACAACAGCTAGATTAATAGAAATTCTCCATGCATGTATTATCTTCCTCAATATGCAATCTCCAAACTATCTTATTAACATCTGACTTGTTAAGGAAGACCTTATCAAGTTACTTTTGTATTTATTGTTGAGCCCAGCAGACAGACATTCCATCATGACTGTACATGAACAAGAGTGGAATGGATCAATACAACCCAATTAGGGCCACAGCATTACTCAAATCAAAGACCTGCTCCAAACCTAAGAGTAAGACTGCTAGACAATGCATTAATATGGCACCCAGTTGATCTGCTGACAGCAGTATGCTATGGAGTGACACTCTTCCCTCGCTGTTGCCAGAATACCAAAAGCGTTTTGTTGTTAAGGCCCTTTACCAATCAATTCCATTCCAAAGCCAGTGGTCAATCACTCCAATGGCACACACACACACACAAACACACACACACATACACACATACACACATACACAGATAGGGCCTACACAATTGTGTGAGATGGTCTTCACAAATCTGTTTGTGTCCAATCTCCACTCTGCTTTCTGCCCTCTGTAATTTTGAAAGATTTAGTAAGTATTATGGGTTGTTTACATCAAACAAGAATGAACCAAAGCAAATCCTGACCTCGTTGTCTGCAGTTGGAGGTACAAAGAATGTAGTCAACATGTTCTATTGGCCATGTTAGTAACTCTGTTGGATGTGTTGTTGGTTTTGTAGTCTGGTCTCTCCTATTAGTGCATTCTGGGTGGTAATTTTGTTGCTTTGTTTGTGATCGAAGAACTCTTTACTTGTTTTTTCTCATACCTTTCATAAGTATAATAGGTTCACTGTGATCACAGGAAACCTATTGTTCCCTGACAAGCATAATATTTATTATATTCTCTGAGATGATTTTCGTGACGATTTGCTTTTTCAGTGCAGTTCAGATGTGCTTCATTTGATGACGTGTTACGTTTGTATGAAAACACAAACTCCTCAAATCCTCGTTTATTAATAATGCTTATCAACTTCTGGCATAATGTGATTTAATTTCAAATGAATGTTGCCCTGAGATGTGCTTACAGAGCCCTCAGGGATATCCTCTCAGTGCGATCTCATTGCACAGCTTCTCCCTTTCCTTTGAAAAAATAAAACTACCAACAAATATTTCTGTCTGCCTTCTGTTCCTCAACAACACCTGAAAACTTGAATATATTTCATAAATAGACCCATGCGATTATGTTATATGTGCTGCTGTACTATACTGTGTAGGTATTGCCCCTATAAGTTATACATTATGCTGGCTACAGTCACTTAAATTAAATCATAAATCTCTGTGAGAAGCTATTATACCAAAGGAACAATGTGAATGTAACTGTTGCTAATGTTAATGTTTGTCCGTTTGTTTTGATCCTGATCCTACAGTGCAGGATAAGTGTCTTGCCTATCTCACTGTTGTTCTGTGACAGCTTCCTTTCGATTAAACCTTCTACCTGCACTAGTGTCCGGCCTATACAGTATTCATTGCATTGCACCACTGGTTTAAAGGTGCACTGTATAATAATGGCTATTGAATTGATGAATGTGAACTTTGGCGACTCGGCTCACAGTGCAAATGAATATGAACAGATGTCAAAAGGGACTCTGGATCTTTCCCTGATTTGAATTTTCATCCAGGAAGTGGCACACACTGTGAGAATGCTACAGTGCCACTTTGCAAGGGTCGTGGCACCTCTGGGACCCAAAGTCTAATCTGCCTGAAACCTAAAGGCAGATAATAGTGCTGATCTGACAGCTGGCCAATTCCCAACTTCCCTCATCAAGAACACATTCGATTTCAAACATCAAACTGCTTGCAACATAAATGAAAATTCCCTTGAATGAAAGAAATGCCAGATGTGGGGGAAGACCTCAAGGAATCCTCGATTGAGTTTGACAAGTTTGAGATACCCTCAGCCCCAGTGTTCTAAGCCTATATGGTCCAACATTTTAATTAGTTGGGAAAGCTACGCAATATCTTTGTTTTCATACATGCTTTATTCAAAAGTCACACTCATTCAGGCCCAGACAACAAACAGACACTTTATTTTCTACATGCATATTCAAGCGTGGAATTGAAATGAAAAACACGTGTTTTTAAATTGTAATTACATTTTCAAATAATAAAAATGTTGTTTTATTGATTGATTCAGTTCCTTCTTTATTAAAGATCGATGTTGTTTATGTTTAGCCTATATAACAACACTGTATCTAATGCGGTCGTCGTTGCCTGATAGGCTGAAGTGTTTTTCTGGAACAGATTAACTCTTCATAAGAAATAAACGCTAAAAGGTTAATAAGAAAAACTAAACAATTAACTTAAGGGAAGACAAATGTTTAATATAATACTTGACTTTCATTAATGTATCACTTTGTTTGACATTAGTTTGTATGATTTCTACAGGTCCTATGATGTTTAAGCAATATAGCTGCAAACAAATATTATATTATTTATATGCAATTCTGCCTTTGTGTGTGCCCGCCCATGTTTGTGCATGTTAGTGCATGTGTGTGTGTGTGTATGTGGCCCATGGAGCATTTGTTTTGTCTGAGATGATGGTGCTATTACATTTAGTGACAGAAAAGATCATATTTAGTTTCCTTAAATTCACTCAAAACATGCTATTGTATGAATGAGGATCAATAAGTTGGATGAAGCACTGATCTAACCATTATGGTGCAGAGATGGAAAAGTTACATGATTAGCCCACAAACATCTTCTTGCCTTACACATTATCTTACAGCAGGAGAGACTATAGAATATGACACAACATGGCCTAAACCACCATATTGATGTGCACTTGCTCACTATATGCCCCATTAGCATGATAATTCTGCCATGGAAGCAACAGACCATTAATCCAAATTTTGGATAACTGCAGCTGTGATGATAGAGGTTAAGAGCGCTTCATTTACAGAAGAACAAATTGACCTTATAGGTTACTATACCCTAGCGGCAAATGCTATACTTTCATGATGTTAACTGTTAACTGTAGCCTACTCAAATGAAAACAATTACATAATTACTTGTTCAAATATAGTAAATTAAAGGTACTATGTGTAGTTTCAAAAAAGTACAAAAAAGAGAATGCTAAGAAATATCCATATTGACATCATGTCAAAGACATCTGTACTGCGTTGAAGAGATAGTTACTAAACAGCTATCTCGGACCGTGCCTGTCTTATACCACTGTACCTCAGGACGCTATGCTGTATCTGTGTCACTGTAGTGCCTAATCTGTCCTCCGTCCAACATAAGAAGAAGCCTGTCAATCATATTGGGTAATGTGTGCTTCCCAGGCATACTGTTCTAACTAGCATATGAAAACCTTTTTTTTTGCAGTAAAACATTTAATAACATCAACATTGTGCATTGGAATCAGTTCATACTGATTGTATTATTGTATGATTGTATTTTTGCTGCCCGAAAAACAGACAAATATAGTATAAAGGAGTGATAATATGCATCTGTGTTAATATGTATCTGTACTTTATATCTTTATTGTTAAAAGCATATGACATTTTTTTTTTTTTTACAGCGACACTATTCATTACAACTTTAACTGTTCTAGTGAAATAGTTTGTTCATGAACAAGAGACAAGAGGTATTTATAATAATCGATTCCATTGCACTGCTATGGTTTTCTTAGTTGTTAAATCATTGATTGATGCTTTCCACTGCATGGATACATCTGAGTGAATAACATAAATGTATTTAGATTGATGCTAAACTCGCAAAGTTTCTTCTGGACCGGTAAGTAAACAGTTGTGAATGCAACTGGGGCATTCTGACCTTGATTAGACATTTCAAAGCAAGCAACTTACACTGTACCAAAACAGCCTATATTGTTTGGCTGTTGTTTGGCTATGGCTGTTGTCTTGTTAAGCTGGTCTTGCTCTAAACTGTATGTCAGCCACACATTAATATTATAAAATATCTGTGTTATGTACTTGAGCTCTGAAAAGGATTGTGGAGAATAGGGGTGGAGACAGGATGCCACAATGTGGTGATAGTGGCACAGTGGGTAGAACGGGGATAAAGGTAATCTGGTTTGCTGGTTTGATCCTTGCTTGTCCTTGAGCAAGACAACTAGCTCTTCAGTTTATGAATGGGTGAATGTGAGGCAAGCTTAAAGCACTTTGAGTGGCCAGAATGTTAAAAAAGCATTATATTAATGCATTATATAAAAAAGCATTATATTAATATACACATACCTTTAACCCTCACATATATGAACATGCATAAATGGTAGTTTATATGTGTGTAGTTGCCCACAAATCAGTTGTTAGTCTGGCATGCTTGTGCTTTAGTATGTCATCTAGTGACAGAAAGAATCACTTTAATATTGTTTCAGTAACATCTGAAATTGTTCCACATTTATAATCCTATATTCTTGTAATTGTCAAAACAAGTACAGGAGTTAGGTCATTGTATACTCCACAACAGCAGCCTTAAACATTTTGGACCAATCCTTTGTGATATCTGTCTCTCAATAGCAGACCAGTCACTGAACTCTTTCACAATTCATTTTGACAGCAATGCCAGATTCCTTGTCACACTTGTCTGAGAACAGAAGGTTTGGTCTCAAACTCTTTGCAGGGTTATTTTCTTGCATCCTTTTTGTTTGGACATCTGCACCAGAGAGCATGCAAAAGTCACTGATGTGTCATGTGTTATGCCTGCCCTTATATACTGTAGGTTCAAAATAGCCGTTCAGCAATTATTGGATGCATTGAAATAGATAGCTATTACTGAAAGGAAATATTGGCATATCTGTCAAATGATAATGTGTAGCAGTACTTCGCTGTGTGTGGTCTGGCTAGATCCTGGTGTCTTGTTTGACATTGCCTGCAGGAGTACCAGTGTCATTGTGGTCTTCAGACAAGTGGGGTCAAACCGTCAGCTCTCCTGACTGAAGGTGGTGACAGATAATTGCGGGCACATAGGATTGGGATAATTTTGATACGCTTATTCAGGGAGTGTAATAAGGAGGCCGGCTCACGGTGGTAAAATCTATATAAAACTGAGTGCAATCACACCCTAAAGGTGTATTTTACAGCAGTGCATTACATAATAATATGTCATTTTATTATTGCTAAAGTGTTAATATGTTACTATTTGATGTTTAATTTTGCATTGTTATATACTGTATAGCCTACAAATATACAGCAATAATTCTTGACGGTTGAAAGAACCATTTACAATTCATTATAAATCAAAGCTCTATTTTAGACTTGGGTTCAAACTATTGACCTGCAATATACTGACATTTAAATTATGTTCTTAACTAAATCTGATCAAAGCTTTTAAAGCTTTCCCCCAATATCGCTAAGATACTTAATAATTGTTCATTCACTTTGGGAATTACTATTAGCAACATGAATGGCACTAGAAATAGACAGTATATTGTGTTCTACTGTCTACACGAGGCATACCGTTGCGTTGCGACATCACATCTTCAGCCCCTTAAGACAATGTATTAATTATAAAAAGCTGCTAAGTGGTTCATGTCTTTCTCAGCAAGTGGGGTTCTTTGCAGAAAATAAATTTGTGTCATTTCAGCTGCCAATACATCTTTCACACCACAACGTTTTTTCCCCACAGCATCAGACCTTTCATACAATGCATGCAGAGATATTGCAGATGGAACTGTCACAGGATTAGACAAAGCTTCCTGCTTGCTTCCGCACTTGTTGTTTGTATATCACTGTAGATGGTGGTACACTTGTCAATGAATGGCACATCTTCCACCACTGCTTCTTGATATATCTGCTGTCTTCTCCTGTGTGTTGTGATAGTTGGGCTATAACCTGCCATTAGAGAACCTTGAGGATGAGGCCAAAATTAGTTTTCCTTCTATGGCTTGTGCCTGAGAAGGGAACAGGGCCTACAGGCAAAGAGAAATCAGTTCTTCTCTGAACTGGAGAAAAGAAAGCTTTGCTATACCCTTTGAGTGAACACAGCCGTAGCAGCGAAATGCCCCAAATGAGCTAATCCGATGTTTCATGTTTCCATTGTGATTTCTTTTCTCATTCTATAGGTAAAACGAGTGTCCTCTCTATGCACAATGCCGTGGTGCACCCGTATTCTGCAAGCCAGTTGTCTTGTAAGACGAAGATGGAAGTGCGATGTGAAGATGGCTGCTCCAAGTGATTACGTTAAGTGAAACTGCTTATAAAGCAGTGTCAACCCTGTGTGCATCTTCTCTTGCTCATCCTATTACAAGGGTGTAAACATCCTATTATTAGTCACCAAGGAAAGATGGGAGCTGATGGTACTGTTGAATATATATTAATTTGGTTGGAAAACATAAAAGGCCAGGGAAAGGTGGTCAGGATTGGTCAGACATCTTTGGGTGGCATAAGCTAAATGTAAATCGACTCATAGAGGCAGGGGCAGAAATTCTGACATATGAACTTTCTAACACATTCCGCAAAATGAATCCCTAAAATCTTACGTGCAGCAGTGAAATTTTGAGATGCAACTATTTTATCTTTACATTTTCTCTTAAGTATTACCTTTTTGTATGATTCCCTTTTAGTTAGTTTTCTTGTTTAAAGATACACTCTGAATTGAATATGGCTGTGTGGGTGGAGGGGTAAAGATGTCAGCCTATTACTAGAATAGTGGGAGGAATGTCAGCCAATCCACTCAGATGGGCACACAAAAACTTATTTTTTTTTCATGTTGCTTTTGACCACATGGGTAATTGCTAACACAGTGTTCCTATAGGCAACAGATATGCTATGCAAACTGCATGTTTTCACAAAGCTCTAAAGTGGGGCTGTGAGGTGTTAGCTGAATCACAGTAACGGTTACGCCTTCTGGCTGCCACTGTTCCAGCTGTGATGTCCTCTGGCACTGCAGGCTGCTCTGGTGGACCCGAAGGAACAATGAAATGGGTGAACCGTTCAAATCTCTATACTTCACTTTTATGCAATGTAGCGACATCTGTTGTTGCCGTTGGATTAAACTGGTTGGTGAAAACTATGCAGTTACCAAGGAGCACAGCAACGACAGAAGTCCCTGCGATTTTTGAAAAGCTGGTACCAGGTCCAAACCACAGAGTAAAATGATAAAGCACTACCTAACTCACGGTTCACATAGAGAATTCTAGCACTGATGGAAACATATATTGTGGTTAGGTTCCTGTAGGATTGGCACACTCAATTTCCCTGGTCCCAGCATCCACATAAACAGATGTACATTTTGTACAGCTCACATTATAATGCTGATTGTATGCACACAGATGTTTAATGATCATTTTCTCTGCGTGCCCCCTCCAAAAACCAACCCCATGGTAAAAGCAATTATCTACACCAACCAGAAGTCCATCGACAGAAAGAATACACTCTAAGTTGATATGAAATGTGTTTCTGCAATATAATGACAACTGTAATAATGATATTGTTATCTATTTTAGCAATGTAAATGGTACAGCAAAGTAGTAATATCACAATATGTGGGGCAAAATTAACAATGTCATTGTTAAAGAAACAAACAAGTATTTCCAAGGTTGGATACCCATAAGGAATTGTCCATGGCCAGAAAGTGATGCAGCAGATAGCAAATCAACACCTGCAGAACTGAAATCTCCAGTCTCTGCCAGCGTTTACAATATGGACTACAGGAGAGCCTACAGAAATAACAAATAAAAAAGTGTGAGACATTAACTCCAGAACTAAAGATGGGAAACAGAATAGATGGGCCCATATTTTCCATCATGTGGTACATAGGGCCACATAGGCCCATTAGACTGTCTCTGCCTCCCACAGTTACAGTATCTGGGAAACAGGCAGACAGTATCAATATGCTAAATATGTCAAGATTCAATAAGCAATGTGTCGATACAATGATGCTGGTAATACAACTTTGCTTAAAGTTTTGAAATCACTAGGACTGGAGTATCTCAGCTGCTAGATATGAGCAATGATGAAGGTGTTCTAATAGAGCAAGTATTAAATAACCGTAAACAACATTGCAAATACAAGTTCAGTTTATTTTGCGTATCTTTTGAATGTTGAACACATGTTTTCTCATTTTGGATGGACATCCTTTTGAATTCATCCCACGTCTTGTTCTATAAGCCATGTAGTCAGCAAGTACTCTGGCACAAAGGAATGTGATTAAGCTCTTTGTGAAAACTTCTCATCAACCTGCTCAGAAAATTAATTGTTTTTCATGGCTAATTCAAAAGTGCATTAGCATAAATTGACAGCTGGGGTGTGCCATATGCATACGTAAAACTGAAGTTCACTCTCCAGTTGTATCCTGGAGAAAGAGCAATGGTTGACTCACAGAGGTCAGCTGAAGGAAAAGACCCCCATCAGTGTGAATGTCAACAGCGAACTGCAGTCTCAGCAACATGGCTAACACATGTTTTTTTGTTTGTTAGCAGAATTACACAATCCCCTGAGACACAACATCAACCGACATGGTCCCCCTTGAATATTTAATGCAGACAAACAAGTAGCTAACCACATCCCTGAAGGAAGTCAATGACGCTGATAACAATGAAGGCAACATAGCATGCTTATGTAGAACTCCAGTGATGTTCAGGATGAAGAAAATAAAATACATTTCTGAATAGTGATTGCTATTAGTGGCTGATGACAGAACGACTCACACTTTTGCAGTGGCAATTGCAGTCAGGAGTTTGCCAGGCTACACTTGAGTTGAAGTGTTTGACACACTTTTAAATGTTGAAGTGTTCATAGCTAATCACTTGAGAACACCACACAAGTGTCGCTCTTACTGTTGAAATTCACATCTCCCTATATTTTCTTTTAACCTTGTCAAAGCCAAAATAATAATTACACACACAAACCAAATACTGTGTTTTAATTTATCTGTACCTAAATATTTTCATATCGATTTCATCCTCAAATAATGAGAATGTATTGATTTTTATATTTTCTTTATTCGTTCCTAAGGAGGGGGAGAGAGAGAGAGAGAGAGAGAGAGAGAGAGAGAGAGAGAGAGAGAGAGAGAATACAGAACATTACAACAGCACATCTCAAATTGTGTATCTGACCTGCTAGAGGATATGGACATCGTCAACTTGGTCTCTTTTACATTTCTCCATTAGTCCCTGAGAAGATACAGTTCAAAGATACAGATATGTTATGCAAAGAATACTAGTCACAGGCTAGGGGTTTCAGGAAAGTATTGAGAGCTACAGAGAGTGAATGATGGAGAGAGGAAGATCAGAAGTCTACACTCCAATGAACACAGATGAAGGTCTATGGGATGAAGTACACACAATCAGCTGAAAAGCAGAAAGCCCAACCGGAGAACAAGCTCCTTTGTGCTGGGAGAATACTGACATAATTAGGCTTGGTTTTTGAATTACTATAGAAGGTTTACATCTGCAAGAAGAGACACATACTCCCATGACTAAAGAGTTCGGGAGTACTATATTCTTAACACTTAAATATGGCCGTATTGTATTACCAATGACCATGTTTGTTAATAACCCAGATAAATGGTAAATACAATACATAAAATATAAGAATGTTGAGACAGTTTATCCACCTGCCAGCACTCAAGATATATATTTTCTTTAATATATGGTTGAAAATCTTTCTGTTGGGGTTACAATATGTATAGTCCAAGGGGTGTCTAGTCCATCTTGAGCATTTTGTGTTAATGTGTTTCCTGCAAGGCATAGTCTTTGTTGATCTGTGACATTCCCCAAGAGTATAGACCCATTAGTACAACTTGCTCACAGAAGTTGACACGGGCATGACAGCCCACAATCACTCAGCATTCTGTTTTTAAGACAGGCATAGACTTTTGTGGACATCAGAGTAAATAGAGGTTGCAGGAGCAATCAGCACAGGCTGACAGGCAGAAATGCATCTTTAAGTTCATGTCCTTTCTGGATGCTTCCCATACATCTTTACTGTCAAGTAAATAGGACAGAATAATGAAAGGTGAACACTTCAGTAAATGGCTATTTTTGCTAGCCTACCATACAATGCCAAATAATGTAATGTAGACTATACCTTCACAGCTGGGGTAGATTGTACAGCAGATGTGGAAGTGAATCTACCTTGTTAAAATATTTGCAATACATATATGGCCATTGCATTGACATAAAACGATATTCTCCTTCCCAAATCAATAAATATAAACACGCCCTATATTTTATTGAGAAGGCTTTATTGCATAAACTTTGCACACATATATGCCATAACATTTTGTTTAGGTGTGTCTGAGATCATTTGGCTCATCGGAACTCTGGCTGATGTGTACAAATCCTGTTTGACTGACATGCCTATCAATAACTCCACACCTGCGGAGTAGATAATTTCACTATACTGTGAGAACACATGGCCTATGTCCCCAGCCTGAGACGTGGTTTAACTACATGTAGTCGTGCCAGGGCTTCCAGCTTGAAACCATACATTTACTACCCTCTGCTGGAGGATGGTGTAAAAGCATGAGCCAACGGGTGCACAAAACTGGTATGTTATTGCCATGCTTTCCTAAAATAAAAAATGTGTATGTATGGCTAACCAGGGAAAGTTTATTTTCACATGCCCAAGTATATTAGGGAAGGTAATAGTTTTAAAAATCCAATTTCACCACTGACAAGCCTTGCAATATTTTACTTCAAGCAGTTTTCATGCAATCATTAAACCACACTGAATAGTTTGCTTAAATTGCATATTTAAATGTTTTACAGAAAGGCATAATTATCCTAGAGACTCATGTTTGTGACCCTAAACAGAATTGATGTTACATTTATAGAACTGTTAAATCAAAGCAGCCTAATCAAATTAGTAGTTGGCACCTCAGCCAGAACAAATTAGACAGAAGCTATACACTAGTTTTAATATTGTAAACCAGGTTTGTCTGTTATAAATGCCTACATGGTTGCCAGTACATTTTAAGTAGCATGTTTCATATGCAGGCATTACCTCTGCATGTGAGAAAGAAATGTTAAAAAAATAAATAAAACCAAATAATGGGAATGTGGTTTTTATTAATTCTATCAAGAACACACATTCAAAATGTGATACAGAAAAATGAACTTAATTATCTAGACCACTGGTAAGCACTGACAAAAGAAAGTGATATAAACAACCAATTTCTTCACTTTAAAATAAAATAACAGCAGGTCAGTTCCCCAAATCCTTAACAGGCCGGGACAAGTGCAATACCATTTTAAAGTATATAGCATTGCTACCTCTCCCAACCTGTACAGAAAGGGATTGTTTTGATGAGATTCTTATCAGTTCCATGATCAGTTTTGCATGGATTTGCACAGCAATACAGTAAAAAGCTGAAAGCAAACCAGCAAAACTAATCAGAGACCCATGTACACAGATCACCTCAGCTGCTCTTCATGCCGGTATATGCATCTAGAAGTACTTTAAGTGCTCACACTGCAGTAGAAATTAATATCACTACCTGCACTATAAGCACTTTAATACTACTGAAATGTGTCTACATGTTCTTCTGAAAGGGGACTGGCTATTGAGGAGCCTAAGTTAGCTTCATACAAATACTCCAAAAGACAGTATGATGGAGACACAGGCCACCGTCAGTTTTGCATAGATTTGCACAACTCATTTTTTCTTGCAGTGCAACAATGCAAAACTAATAGAGAACTGCAAAACAATATTGCTAAAAAGCTGATGACAGTTCCAGACCCTTATGCCAGAAGGAGCACTTAGGGCAGTAGATGCTAGTCTACTTCACTATCTGCACTAGATGCACCTTAGCATAAGCACTAGTGTTAAGCACCTGAAGCACTTAATCCAAGCCCAATAGCGTAATTACACATGAGGGAAGATACATTTGTCAAAATAGTGGTTAAAGTGCCTTCACTGCAGTAGATATTACAGACTACCTGCACTGTAAGCACTTTGACACTACAGTGACTTAATACTTCAGATAGAGATAGATATTTGTATCCACATCTTTGCATCCACAAGAAGGCATCCAGAGTATGTCAAGCACAGTATCTGCAAGTAGAGAGGCAATATGATTAATACTTTAATAGTAACTATGAGACAAGTAATGTGATATTTTCAGCACTAACAGAAAGATATTAATAAACTTTAACTTCTACAGTATGGAAGAAGATCAAACAACATGCACATGTAGCACTTTATCTCGGAGATAACTATTTAGACTTATATTTTTCAAAAGTTGTTTGGAGTGGGGGCAACACTAGCGTTGAGTCACCTCGGTATACCGGCACCCCTCCCCCACGCAGTAACATGGCGCCTAGGAGTCCGCATTTTCGGCATTAAAAATAAATAAAGAATCCCATAGCACTACCAATGCCCCAGGTGGGGGGGAAAGCAATGCACCTTACACCAAATCACATGTACAGGTATTATGCATTGCATCTTTTTAGGCGCACCAAGCGCATGATATGAGAACTGCAAAGTTACAAACTAATCTACTCAAGCTCAGAGATGCTACATGCAAAACACTCCTTAATGTGCTATCGAAATGTTTACACCAATAGCCGCCGTACAATCAGGTAGCAGTCGTGTTGTTTTAAGGCGTTGCTAACAACCCAATTCAACTATGCATTTTAACGTAGTTTATGCTAAACGACACCGACACATTACCATGTAATGCCGCTTTCAGTTGTCGCCACCACAGCCATGTCTACTCCAAGCTAGCTAACTTACTAAGCCAATATTTGAGAAGCTAGCCAAGCTGAAGATATGATTTCTCGTAAGTGATCATCAACAGGAGACGATGTGTAAAGCACATGCAATGTGTGTGCGTGTTGTGGGGTCTGTAATGTCAAATTAGCAGTAAT
The DNA here is from genome assembly GCA_025399935.1 of Amblyopsis rosae. NCBI lineage: Eukaryota > Metazoa > Chordata > Actinopteri > Percopsiformes > Amblyopsidae > Amblyopsis > Amblyopsis rosae. Next base: position 4,804 of record JAODTR010042372.1, on the reverse strand, counting down.
GAGATTCAATAAAACATTTTACATGTTGTTATTAGTTGTAGGGATAATCAACGAGTTAGCTAACGATAGCTAGTAGCTTACACGGTAGCAAAGGCGTGAGGCCTACTACAAGCCCATGTGCTGCTTTGTTCTAGACTTTTTAAGCACTCGCGGTATTGCGCCCAAAACGAGTAATATAACTTTACGGTGTTTACATTTTTTTGATTTTATGTGGGCGTGTGTATGTGACTAGCAACCAATACTAGAGTGCAAAACGCGTATTTTAGAGTAATGCCCACTTCCCAAAGCTACCGACTTGAGGTATAGCAGCAACATGCTTTTCAAATCTCCCTCATTCTCAAACTATGGAGAAGAGGGTGCCATGCGCCTCTTACAACATTGTTTTCAAATACAACCATGTCAAATTACACCAATTTAGCATAGCGTGTTCTATGGATGAATTAAATGTTGCTATACAACGCATTTACTTTTTTTGCCGTGTACTGCATCCCCCAAAAGCGCTAACAGGTTTCTTGTCAATAACATGCGCGTAGTAAGACACTCGCAGGTTCTAAAATCCACCATCTTCACTCACTTGTGCAGACTTACCGTTTACTCAGTTTCAGCAACCTCAGCAAAACCTAAGGAGAAAAACACGTAAGACATAGTAGCAAACAAAGGACACAATCCATAACCATGTGCTACTATTTTGATTTGCCACGACTTTATGAATCGTAGTGAGGTCGCGAAAGTGGCGCGATCGTACAGTGAATTGAACCATGTGGTGAATGAAGGGCGGCTCCCTGCCCGAGCTGAGACCAACTCCTTCATTAGCATAAAGAAACTACTTCCGACGGTTCCAAGTGCGCTTCGAAGTTTACACACTATCAGCCTAAAATACACACGTGACGGAGATACAGGCTACACATCACGTTTTTAAAGGAAATAAAAACAGTACTGGAACGAATAAAAAAACTACAAATAGACCTACTGAAATGCAGACAGCACGTTTTGCTATTAACAATGTTTAACATGGTCGTAGACTGTCAATTATACTTTATATATATACATATATATATATAATTTTTTTACTTTAGGTAGTTTGCACATGTATATGTGCATGTATGTTTGCACTTGACCGTTAAAACAAATATGTTATCTGCCTTGACATCAATATAGGCTACGCTACAGCATATGAGTGGTGTGTGAAAAAAATTTCTTTCCACTAAATATAATATATAAAATCTATAAATAAATAATTACAGTTAATATATTTTTTGGGGGGTTTGAAAAAGTGTTTGTGTTCTGTCAAATGCAGCAAGCATTAATTTTCCCTTTTTTCTTCTTATTCAGAACTTAGCATGTTCAGTAGTGAGATGGTTATATCAACATTTTAATAGTTATGGATTATATACACTTTGACCCTATTTATGCATTGATATCTAAAAAAACATTTGATATCTTTTACTACATAAAACACATTTGAAAACAATACATTTTAATTGTCTGTGACAGTGGCCCAAATCATAAAATCCATGACCATTATACCACCATGTTAATGCTACATTTGTTTAAAATGTAATCCCCCAAAATAAAGTACAATACTAAAGTAAAATTCACCCTTTCGTCAGGACATGAATCACATGTACTTTACAAAGTGCATGCCTGTCATGAAAGATACAGGCCTCTAGTGCTAGGCTGAAGGTTTACTTCATTAAGGGAACATTCTCTTGGCGGGATTTTATACCTCTACTCCCTTTGCAAGACAACATAACGGTCAGTGAATTAGTTGCTATTTTGAGAAATAATTGATTTACATTTACTTACACTTAAAGGGAGTGCAAATATGCAGGCACTTTCACAGGCTATGAGTGGTGAGTAAATAACTTAATGTAAGCTGTATAAACTTTATTAACTATAAAACCTCTGAATCAGATGGTCATCCAACAGCAGATGGCATCTACCTCCAGTCTATGCAGTGAGTGCTGACATCATGTATAATGAGTAGTTGTAGAAGCACACAAAAAAGTGTTTTGTGAAATTGTGATTTTTCTCACTATATATTTGAAAATTTACTTAAAAAATTATATTTAATTATATGAGCGTTATATTAAAAAAGTATCAACACCCTGTGTAAACCTTTTTAATGCAATTATTATTTATAGAGGTACTGGAAAGTTTGAAGAATGAAAGGGGGACATTTTTTATAGTTTGTTCTGTAAAAACAGTATATTTAAAGTTTTACTGTAAAAAAATGTTTGCATGGGGAGACTGTCTGCATGTAGGCAGTTCTTTTACAGACATAATTTAATAATGGCAACTTTCCTTTTAACTTTCCTTCCTCTGAACAGCTAATACTGTAGGTCAGTCTATCACACTGACCTTGGTAAATGGCTTCTTTCACAGATGTAATTTATATCCCTATTCAGCCATGTATGACTATACCACGACTTTGTATAGTGGACATCTGCTCTCCTGGCATGGCAGAGGTCAGCAGTTATTTTGGACTTCCTGAGGAGAAATGTGTCTAAGATATTACATTAATTTGTCTGAATAATCAACCATTATGCACTATATCAACCCATTTTTTATGCAAACTAAAAGTGATTAAACACAAGTAATTGAATGAGACAAAGAGTATAAACAAATAAAAAACAAGGTCAAACTAAGTTCAATAAATTAGGCTATTGTGTCATAAAGCATGAACCTTCTGCTATACTTACTGCTTACCAGCAGAGGTAGCTCTCAACATTTCATCAATAGGTTCTTACACATACGGTAACCCAGATCAAATAAACGGTTTAATGCGTTAATACAGTAATACTATTATTTATAATGTCATATCATTGTCATTTGAAAGTAAACTGTCAGTTGAGTGTTGCCATTTTGGAACTAATTACGATATACTGGTTAAGTAGATTAAAAGCTAAAATGTCAAATTGTCTAGATTACTGTAAATTGTCAGTATTAATTTAGATACCCATGCATATACAGTACTTTTTTAAATGATCTGCAAACAAAAATACATTCAAGGGCCATAGGACTAAGAAAACATAACATTTCCCCTTTATTTTTTCTCACAAATCAGAAATAACCATCAAAGTACTTTCAAATGTGGACACTTTCAAGTCTGTCACCCCTGCAGCTAAAGATTTCATAGTGTTGGGGTGTGCAGGAAACATGCTTTTGAAGTTGAGATGACTCAGTTTCTCATTAAATGCCATTTTCTTTGGGTTCAAATGTGGCTCATAGGATAGCCAAACAAATCCCTTCAACCAAGAGCAGAGAAAGCGCTCCCTCCATCATATTGTGTCAACTCTATTAGCTTTTTGAGGTTGTGGCTAATAAGGGCAGACATGATTGGGGAATAGGGACTGCTTGCCAAAGTGCATCTTGTTGATCAAAGTGTGTGCAGTAATGGGAATGATTTGATTGGCCAAGATGTGATCGTTATTTTGTAATAGTATAAGACAAGAACCCTCTACATGACAAGGTAATGTCACATGTGTTTACCCACTGGTGACTAGAGATGTAGAGTTAGCCAACACGATAAGTGAGTAATGTATGAGTTATCAAGAGCATCGAGAGTAACCTGTGAATATAGGCAGTTAGAGTGTTTAATTATAGTTATTATGTTGTCCAGTGTGCCACCAGTTAGGGGAGGATGCTCTGCTAGAGTGAATGCTCCCTCAGTAATCCTCTTCTTCTTTGCATTTCAATTATTTTGCTTTTCTCAGCCTGGAAGCTAATCCAGCGTCAGCCTGAATGTGGTCTAAGCTTGCATAAACATTTCTTAAGGTATCTTAACATAGCAATATTACAGACCGTCTGGTATAATTCCTTCATTTAGCTCATTGTATGAAACACAAGAAAATATTAATCTCACAAATTCTTTATACATTTCTACATCACCCTGTTTTAATTGTCAGAGAAAGAAATGGCAGTATGCCTGGGGGACACATGGGAGAAATGGCAGGAGAGATTCAAATGACTTTCCCTGGGGCGAGATGTGGCAAAGCTATGACAATAATGTCATTAGCTAACACAGAGTGTCCTGCCTGCTGCCACAGCCCCCCTTCCAGCCACTTCCTTCCTTTCCCCTAGGTGTCTTTCAGGATTGTGAGTGGCTCCTTGAGATTAACATTCCAGCCACACACACGCCACACTAAACCAAATGCTGTGGCAACACTATACAACCCCAGTCTTCTTCATTCTGCACCTGTCCTTGCTGCCGTTCGTGGTCTTGTGTTTACATAGCCAACATATTAAGACGCAACACATAAGAGTTATTGCGTCATGAGAGGTGAACTAACTGATGATTAAAAAACTCCTGCGCTGAGGAGTTGCTGGCAGGAGTTATCTTTTCGTGGTCTTTGTGGTGTTTTTTGCATTAAGAAAACAGTTGTTCTTGGGATATAGCACATGGACAAAGACTAGCTAATTTAACCAAGAGCAGTTGTATTCCATTCAATAACTACTGTACAATGTAACATAAGATCATTTTAATTTAACTGGAAACCATGTAAATTCAATATACAGCACACTGAATGCCTTAATAAGTGAATAATAATAATAATAATAATAATAATAAGATAATTTACTATAGGCCTAATCCAATCGATGGATCAATAGTGTAATTCACTTTACTTATTCTGCCCTCACTGACTGTCCTGAGTTCAGCTATGCAGCTAGTCAACTCCTCAATTATCACATGAGAACTGACGTGGCTGAGTAGCGTTTATTGTCAATCCATGTGAACATAGACAGAGTAAAACTGAAATCAAATATAGAGTGAAGAGGTAAACTTAGTCACCATCTAGGTAGG
>JAODTR010042371.1:0-42799 GCA_025399935.1 Amblyopsis rosae | reverse complement strand
CCCTCCAGGATCCTAGCGAGAGTAAAGAGCTGGTCCGTTGTTCCACGACCAGGACGGAATCCGCATTGTTGTTCCTCTATCTGAGGTTCGACAACACAAACAAAGTCCTCTATATCTCCCACTGTTGAGAGAGCATAGGTTGAGAGACTGAGGATAACTGAGGAGCAGAAGGGTTTTTTGATGGTCTCTGGCTGGTGTTAGTGAGTGAGTTGTGCAGGTATAGTGACCCTCTCCTGCCTACTTTTATACCCCTATCACAGGCCTGTGTGAGACTCGCAACCCCTCTGCTTCCAGCCAGACACTGAGAACGACACACACGGCAACTATTTCTTCTTCAGGACACGTGATGTTGTAATGCAGTTCATTGTACGAGCAGGATTTCACAAGCAAACTACAGCTTCTTAGCAAATAGCACACTTACTGTATATAAATAATAACACAATATAGGCTAAGATTAAACAAATGCATGCATTGTACTCTATAGTAAATATAGTCTGAAATCTACTCTACACTGCAGTGTTCACAATACGATATGATACAATATGCTTTAATGACCCCATCTGGAAATTTATTTCCCATTGTTGCTGATTTCAATATGAAACAATTGCTCCACTTTCCACAAGAAAAGAAACATTGCGCATACAAACATGCATGTTTATATGTAATGACTGACATGCATTTCTGGTACACTGAGTTGTCTATACCTTCCTGTGTGGCTGCTGCACTCCACACACACACACACACACTCTGAAATTTGCCCAACGCCTTTGCCTTTTTCTTGTTGTAAGCTGGCCAAACAGTACCATCAAAGGTTATTGATTAGTGAGATGAGGGCCGTGTGGTGGCAAATGAAAGCGGTTTAGACTTGATGGTAGCAGCAGGTGTGAAGCTGTTTAGTATGAGAAACAAGGCTTTACAGAGCAGGATAAACAGGTGGCTTTATCTTTCCACCCTGCCTGCAGTGTGCTGTAGCTAACCATGTTTACCCCCATTGGACTAATGATTATGAGCATATCAGATGTATCAGCACACAGAGCAGATAAAAACCCCTCTAAAAGCAACAGCAGATGTCAAACATAACGCATTGGAGTCTACTGTCATTTACCATGATAAACTGTAGCCTGATGATGTGTCACTTTGAGCAATTATGATAATTCTGTAACTATAATGGACTATATTTGAACAATATAATTAAGGAAAACATGGTGAAGTGTATTAAAACTTGATCTTACACATATTTTATAGAAGAACAGGTTTCAACATGTATAAATCATGCTGTTTTCTTCATTCTGGTTGGGTAAAGGTGCGTTTTTCCTCTGTGAGGCAGGTTAGGGTGGGCTGGGAGTTAGAGGCAGTGTGTGGATGAGGGGGGGAGAGATGTGCGACCAACCGTTTAGTCTCTGGGAGCTTCCTGTCTGAGAGTCTGGGAGGTTCTATATGTTTTTCAACGAAGCGGCATTAACCGAGAAGCAGAGGAGACTGCCGAATGCACTAAAGCAGGTTTGCATGTCTGCGTGCATGTGAGAAAACACAGAGAAGACAGACTCGTGGTGGGGTGAGACAGAGGGAGGGCTGGAGAGAGAGAGTTAACGAGAGAAAGAGAGAGAGAGAGAGCACTTGTGCGAGAGCATGTTAGGAACGTCTCAGCCTCTAGAAATATTTCCCCTCTTGGAAAAACATTCGCCTTCGAGGAAAAACTCACAAAACTGAAGTTTATTGCATACAGGCACTGTGGGCCTTGCCAAAACAAGAACAGCCATTTTGTCCACTCCATACTTGAGTCTTTTAGCTATGTGTGTCTGTGTTTGGCAAACAGTGCCATAGGAAATAGAAGGGTTTACTGTTGCTATATTACTGAAGAAATGGCCTTCCTCCTAACAAACACCTTCTTTTTAACCTACTGAGGCGCTCCATTAATTCATATTTGCGTGGAAACTCTCATGTTGAAAAGCCTACATACACAGCCCTGGAAGCCTAAACATGTTTTTCATCCCTCTAAATATGATTGATGAATTTGCCCTTCTCAACAGTGTGTGTTTGTATGTACACAAAACCAGGATGTGCCCTTTAAGAAGAAAAAAAATATTGCTGGCCATGTGTAGGATTCACAGGGTTCCCAGACGTCCTGTGTGAATTACTCCAGAAAAATGCTACCACAACATGCTACCACCTACATGGCAGCTATACTGTACCTGGTGTGAGTGTGTATGTGTGTGTGCGCGCTTGCGTGTGTGTGTGTGAAGAGGAAGGGGTGAGGGGTGGGCTACCAGAGTTATTCCAACGACCCGAGCGCTCTTAATGCGGATTAGTGCAAATTTAAACATCCGCTGGTAAAGACAGGCCTGGACCATGGGAAAGAAAGACACCTATCATGTTGGCTTTGAAGTGAAATGTGTACAACAAAGTCACCAACAGCTGCTGCTGCCAGTCTTGTTTCCCCCACCCCCCAGCGTAAGCAAAACCTTCAGATGGACTAAGGCCTCTTTTCCTAAAAAAATAATAATAATAATAATAATAATACGAGCAGGGAGGTGCTTCCTAAAAGTTTCCTCAAGAGATTTCAGGGATGTAGACTTTGAACAAAACATCCAGAAACCCAGAGGGAGAGAGAAAGACATAGATTACCAGCTGTTCTTGTTTTGCGTGCATGGTGGTACATTCCAAGAAAGAAAGAAAGAAAGAGAGAAAGAAAGAGAGAAAATATCTCAATGATAAAAACATCCTGCAGTTAGTATATACAGTAACTGACTATTATTTGTCATATTTGTAATTTTTCAATGACATTTTTCAGCTAGTCTGTGGAATTCTAGCTTGACGGCTACAGTATATACACCTCTGAAATGTCATTTATAAATAATGTGGATGCTGTTCAACATTGCTGCAAAGCTACATCTACTGTCCATATTTTTCCAATTGAAAAAAGCCAACTAAACCATAACAGATAACTTATATGCAATGCTAAATGGCCTAAATGGCAAGTAACCTAATTTTGGAAAATATTGTGTATGTATCTGTATCGCGGTAATATTTTGGTAGACACACATCAATGGCGTACAGTAGCAGTATGGGAAGTAAAATCTATTGAATGTGTTTTGCTGAAGCAGCAGATGTGTGACAATATGAAACATGTATTGCACACTGTACAAGTTACATATACCAAATAAAAAAATGTTTCAGGTGGAAATATCAGGCCCAGAATATATGCATATGTATTAATACTAAAACAACTGATTCTAATTTCAGATAGAGAAAATCTCAACCCATTGCGATTTGTGCAATTTTATCCCCTGAACCCTGTGGCTTATAAAAATATGTTCTAAATAAGTGGAGGGCTCCTGGCCTTACCCATGTGCCTCCATACCCAAGATCCTTGTCCAGGATGGGTGCTGGGGGTAGAAATGGAGGGTAACCATAATAATCTGTAAAACTTGCCACCCCTCAATGCCAGTAGATGGAGCCTTTTCCCTGCCAGCAGCCAAGCAACTGGGTGAAGGGAGGACTAAGATAAAAGGTATTGTGCATTAAGAGCAGAGGAGACCATCTATAATGTATGACATTAATGAGAAGATGTTTTATTATAGGTAATACTACAGTCACCCGTAACATGAAACATGTTTGCGTATGTGATTACACTCTTGTCTTAAAAATGACAAAAATTGATTGGAATCAGATGGGCATTATCAACCTCATCAGTATTTTGTGAGGAAACCCCTCTAGAGAGACTTCCATATTATTATGTGACCTCTGACCTTTCTGGGTGCGGGGCTGAATTCCGTTGCATCACTACAAAAAATCTAAACCTTAAGCATTTGTCTAATTTCTAGTAAAAATATCTAACTACACTTAATATAAGACACAATTACCTAACAAGAGCTATTCTATCCAGATAAAATGTCTTATTTCAAGAAATCTTACGAGCAAATTTTCACTTGTTCCATTGGCAGAGATGTATTTACTTATTATGAGCAAATATGACCTTGTATTCATACTAGTTTTACTTATTTTTTAAGAGCCATTTTTTGCAGTGTAAAAACCAAACTACATGGGGTTCTAAGGTCACTGGGGATTTCTGCTGCTGATTTCCTATACAGTTCACACAAAGGAAGCAAACACTCGGAGATATGACAGACACCACCTCTTCCTATGCCTGACTGGAGGGAAAGAGCAACTTGTAGGAAATGGCACTGTTTTTCATTCAAAACAACGTATGATGTGATCAGAGCATTGCGTTGAGTTTATTATGTTCCTTGTCATTTTTATTATTTTCAATGAATATCTCCAATATGTAATAAATGAATTTAAGAAATTTCATTATGGGTGAAAATTTGCAGGGTTGCTTTGAAGAAAATCCTCACCTCAGATAATTTCATTCTCATCTCTCCCATGAGAAGATGTGACTTCATACTTGACCTTATGGAACTCAAAGTGTTTAGCTGGGGTCAAAGGTCAATTAGCAATTAGCTAAGGTCAGTGTTGTGACAACAGTCAACATCCTGAGTTTATGACACCATATTAGAATAATGCAGAAGCAATGAATTTACTTCGGGGGGGAGAGTCAAACTACTGAGGCCTTATTGGAGATGACAAGTAAACAGGAATTAAAAGGCATGTTCATTTAAAGGAATGCATAAAAATGTGTATGTGCTTTGTGTTACAGAGAGTGTTGAGCGACGAAAACGCTGCAGCTGCAGTGTTTTTAAATTTAACAAAAATGTGTATGCACACGGAAATATGTATGGAATATTTATTTCCTCTTCACAGTTTGCGTGAGCGCCCGTTTCCTCCAACCAAATGTGTGCTAATGAGGCTAATAGTTTCTCCATATCGCAGGACTAGTTGGCACTGTGATATACAGAGCATAGCTGGTCAATCACTCAGCATTACTCTGAGATAAAGGCTCCAATCGGCTGTAAATAGGAATGAATGGATAAATCCAATAAATGGACAGAATATTTAAATACTATATTTTATTATTATAATAATATTATATTATTAATTAGCCTATAGTTTAATATTACAAATAATGACATCATGCTAATATAATGACATTTTGATGCTGAAGTCTGAACGCTGTTTATAAATCCAGCTAGGCTATACCCCCTACCAACACACACACACGACAGAGCCTGAGACAGAGGCCATGCAAGACTGATGGGTCAGTGTCAGAGCTCTGGCATCACCTTTACCCAAACCAGGCCGAGTTACACGAACCAAGTATACCTTCGAGCCACAGGCCTGCAGGTATACGCTCACCGTTTTGTTGCAAAAACCCATGCAGCGCTCCGAAGCCAGGCAGGACTGACCTGCCCCCCTTCCCCCCATTCCCCGCCCACAGGTTATCCTGAGAATGACACCAGCCTTCACCTGTTAACTCCCCCACCACTCCAGTTGTCCCACCAGAGGCTGGGGGAGGGGTTTATCTCACATCTTATCTCGTCTACCCACCAACAGTTTTATCAGGGATCACCAGTGTGTCCTAAAGGTCGCTTGGTGAGCCCCTGTGGAGGACTTGATCTGACACTGCGCTATAGCCATGCGGGGTGGGCTGATGATGTCATCGTTGTGAGAAGGTCTAGACACCTCTGGTAGGAATATGGCACCACAAGGAATTTTAATACAGTGTGACTTTGGAGGCGCCCCAATGGGTCAAGGAATGACGAAAATATATTATGAAATATACATTTTAAAAATCTAATCAAATTTATTTTTTTACTTTAGTTTTTTTCCATCAATGAGTATATTTACTCTTCTGTCAGTGCCTCTGCAAAAATGAAAAAAAGGTATTTTTGAGAACCTAATCTAGTTTTATAATTTCGAATAAAATGTGTATGCATGTTTATGGATGGTAATGGTTACGTGTACAGTATATTACCTATATAGCCTACTTTTAAAGGGAAAAGGAGAGAACTACTTCTTTCTGAGAATCGTGGCTCAAACAAAACCATCGTTTTAACAGACCTGACAGCAGATTTGTTAGTGTGTAAGTGTGACCTAATATCCGTATTCGTCCACACACACGCACACACACACACACACACACACAAGCACACACACAGTGCTACCGCAAGTGCAACCCAAGTGACTTCAGAGGCACGGGGGAATAATTTAGCCAAGGGCCACCTCTGACTGGACGTGACCCCCGTGGGGTCCTCAAGACACCGTCCAGACACCCAGACGGATGAGTACCCTGTGTGGGCTGAGCATAGGGGCTGAGGACAGGGCATGGAGGATGGTGGTCACGTGGATCACATGGTCACAGTATGGCTGGGGCAGTCCCCTTTCAAGCTCCTGTAACTAATTTGTTCATTTGAATTTTTGAGGAGTTGGAGACAGTAGGCGTTTGATGTGCATAGGCGGAATTAGAAAGAGAATAGAGCAGGAGAAAGAGAGAGGTAGCATTATGTGAACTGTACAGGCCTGTTAAATTGTCTTAAATGCCACCGTGGTGCATTGCCTCCATAGGAAAATCATGTAATCTGAGAGTCAATAGAAACAGAAATTCTTAAACAGTCTGAAGTGTTTGGCAGTAGTCCTCTTATGGCTCTGCACCATAAATGCATTACACATGTGCTGGTCCTTTGACAGAGCCCAGGAAGGACTTTTTTTGGGAATTAAATTGTTAAAATTGACATTTGGCTACAAAAGGTCTGTCAGTGGTCAACTGTTTTAGACTATTGTATATAATTCCTGTCTCTGTCACAGAGCACACTGAACACTGCCTATTAAAATGCAATTCAAACCAAGAAAGGTATTTAAACTATAATTCATATCCTTACATATCCCTATTATATGATAAGTTACTTGCTTAAAATGTACAGTATTATTATATTGAAAACGATATACAGGCAACCAGTCGGCAGTGTTAATTCTGAAAAGCCTATCCGGAGGTACTGAAACAGATAATCAAAGTTTTGTCACATTGATTTAGACAAAAAGTCAATCAGAGTTTATTTTATAATTTCAGCAAAGAGATTAAATGCTGATATGTAATATGCCAAATAAAACCCTCTGCATTAAATCACCTCACGTCGTAGGTAATCGATACTTTCAGCAATTGGCGGCTGTAGCCATTGATTGTATTCATTACATACGCTCCCAGTACTGACGCCAGTGTGTCTGCGGGGGCGTGGTCTCAAACAGAAAAACGGAGAAATTCCTTTCTGGTCCACCTTCTTTGGGGGTCCGAGGGCTGTTTTTTATGAATGAACTGAATGCCAGCGACAAATCATATGTATCCCTCTCTTTTACAGAAAAGCGCGAATGTCTCGGGGAGGTTGGTGGAAATGATCTCTGGCTATCGAATCATGAAGATATATATTGTCAACAATGAGCCGGTATTTTGATATGTTATGTTTCATATTAGACAAAATAACACTTTATTCAATGGCGCCTGCAAAGCCTAAAGGGGAAATGTGCCAAATGTTCGCTTTAGGTTTCCTGTTTTCTAATTTTAACAGTCTTAAAATATGTATATACCAAATCCACAATCTATTACAGTGCTTTCAACCATCTTGGCACAATAGTTTGTAGAGAACCGGGAGAGACATGTCATTGGTGGCTGTTAAGCAGGCTCGCCAGATCGTGGGAAAGGGCCTTCACGTAAAGAAATTTGTTCTTTGTCACTGTTGTTCTTGTGCAATTGATCTCACTCCACGTCTATGGGCGGAATACTTCAAAGACGCGCGCCTGTCGGAGGTCGCCGCGCGAGCACCCGCATTTCGGACCAGTGCAGGCCTATCACTATGCACACACGCACACATCCACGCAGGTTTTTATGCGCTGGTAGCCGACCATTTGCAAACATTCCGGCTATGGAAAATACAAGATAATCACGTCTTGGTAATGGAAAATCGCAAGATGATCTTGGTCGCAAAAAAACATTTAGACTCATGAGGCCGTCCCCCCAAATATCACCTTTAGCTTAGGTGGCTGTTATCGGCACATATTAAAGGCTACAGGCCAATATAAGAGTTATTCTAACCATAATTCAAAAGTGCATCTTCTGAAAATTAAACATGAGCACAATTCATAATTGAAATACACGGCGCATTCACTGTCTTTTTTTAAGTCCGCATGGACTGCAGCCAGTTACATGAATAGTGCTGGACACGTGAGCTTGCTCTCAATGTGGTCTCTCCTCTTAACGCCGCAGAATTTGTACTTTAAAAAAAAAATGTTGGCTGCAATCCAGCCTTTCCTTCGCCTCCCCCCCCCCTGTGTTATCCACCCACGGGAGGGGTGATTTCTTTTTCTTTTTTTAACCTCATCCTCATTCAGTATAGACTGGTTTCAAGTGGGCTGTATGCATTTACTATGCACACGTTTTTTTTACCGATCCATGTAAAAAAGGCTCTTGATCTGTATAGTCCTATAACTGTTAGTCCTAAACCTCTCGTGATTTGTCAGTCATAGGCGTTTGGGCTTGACACTGCACTGTCACTGCTTCTAATGCTCTCCTCATTTGCACCGACAAAACCCGAAATTCCAATTGATCATTGGCTTATTTTATCACCAAAGCCATCCCCACCCACTTTTAAGTGAGGAGGCTTTTTTTCAACAGAAGTATAGTTGACAAAGGGCCTATAAAGGTGGCATTAAAAAAAACTCAATAGTTTACAAATTTTTTTGTTATTGTTTTTCTTTCCATTTGGCTTGGTCTATGTTTTTTATCAATCCACTCAAAGAGCCGACGAGTCTTGCTCCACAACCAGAGGATCCCCCTTTAGTGACCCGCGCCAGGACGTCCGGAGTGCGAGCTTCAGATTGCGCTGCAGACCAGGAGGTGCACGACACACTCCGGCACAACCAGCGATGAGTGCGCGCGGGGAAGAGGCCGGCGAAACTTCGGGCACCCAGGAGGTCGCGGCCGCTGCGGCCACCACAGAGCCTCAGAAGAGGAGACCGGGCAGACCGAGGAAGCCCCAGAAAGTCAGTCTTGATTGTGTTTGTGTGTGTCTCTCTCCCACTCTATCTATTCTGCTAGACATATGCATGTATGCTGCCTTGTCCTCATATAGCGATAAATAGGCATATAGGCGGGCTGCTCGCTCCAGCAGCGCCGAGCTAGGCTACTAGACACGGCGTAGCGGTGAACTTTTACACACAAAGCCTGATATTTGCTCGTTTCGGTTTGTAAGATCTAGTTTGTTTTGGAAGACGTTGTGTTAAAGCTTGCGCAATGCATGTGGCTGAGGCTCCAGAAGTGAGCAAGTGAAGTAAAGTCCTTCGCGCAGCTCCTCACAATACGTTGCAAAACTAGACACTTAACCTAAAACAACTAAATATATGCCATTTTATATAAATAAGGTTATATTTTGTATTTAAAAAGTGCAATGTATGTGTTGCAAAAATGCCTTTCCCATTTTTAAATTAAATTATTTGACCGTCCTAGATTGAAATTCATGAAAACATTCAAGTTTGCACTTTTCGATGCTGCAAATAGCCACAGCTAAGTGTAAGCAAATTCTCGTTCTATATGTTTACAGCATATGCACGGATGTGGAATGCGTTACTCGATGCTCAAGTCTCTGGGGTGTTTGCTATTAACGTTATGTTTTAACTGAAATACGAAGTGAAAAGTAAGTTTATCATATGCCAAGTCTACAGTAGCCAATTTCATATATGAAGACAGACAGGTGACTTCAGACTGCCCCTAAATACAGTCAGTATTTAGTAGTCTACTTCTTGTCATGTTTTTGTTCTGATTCACTGTAAAGGAAGTCATTCGTGAGTCATGGACAATTTGCATAATGCAGAAATGTAAACAGTCTCAACTAAATAACATTTCCTTATTGTTTGAACTAGCCTATGGTGATATTAGGAATATTACACCACATGCAAGTAATAATAAATATAATAATAATAAACAAGACTTAATTATAGTAAAAAAAAAAAAAAAAAATGTACCACGTCAAGTTTCTGTCATAAACTGTAATGTATGTGGGGCAAAGAACAACATGTTCCACATATATTAGTAAACTTTTTGAAAGTATCACAATACAGGATTATAATAGGGAACCATTTTGTAGTTTGACGTGTACAAGGTGATGCAGTGTGATGTTTGTTTCATCCTCATTCACGCTGCCTTGTTTCTCTGGCACATGGGGGAGGGGGTATGTAGGCTACATCACTATGTTAGCACACACACACACACACACACACACAAGCCTTGTGTGTGCCCTGGTCTTGAATCAAGAAGCAGCAGCTAAGTGGAGACCACCAAGGAAAGGAGCGTGTTGTTGAAAGGGACCCCAGTCTGCTCAGGGGGGAATGAGGGAGGAGGCTGGGTAGCTTTGTCTCCTGCCCTGGGTCCTCAGTGCTGTAGTTCACGTCCCCAGGAGCCCACTGGAGAGCCTGCACCCAAGCGGCCGAGGGGACGCCCTAAGGGGAGTAAGAACAAGGGTCCTTCCAAGGCAGCACAGAAGGTGAGGCCCATGAAATACAGCCGTGCACACACACACACACACACACTCACAGTATACTGTAGCTACCTATCGAGGGGTGAGAACCAGAGGGGCTGAGTGACATTTCTCCAGCTTATAAGAGGGCCAAAACAACATTTTTAAATTCACATGCACCTTTTTGGTACCAACATTTCATCCATTTCATCTAAATGCACGGGCCCATCTGATGACAATATGAACAAAGCATAACATACAAGAAATAAAAATATAAAAATATATCTTTAAAAAATCCTTATCACATGCTTTCCAAATACACATTACCAAAAGGGTGTACGTGCCAGTTACGCTCTTTTGACACCAACTGGCTTAGTGTGTTCCGTATTTAAGTATTTTGGTTTTTAGAGAATAACTCCAAATTGATTAATAATTAACTTATGCCCTTTTGGTAGTAGAAAGAGCTCAAAATAGCTTTATATTGATATATACATCTCCGTTTCACCCAAATTGTCACTTACACCTGGTTCTCACCCCTCGCCAATGCATTTTGACCCTGTGTCACAGAACACACATGCATGATAACCCACATGAAAATACAAAAGAACAATGCATGTGTGCACAGATGCAAATGAAAATGCAAGCATATTTTAGCATACCTAACGTGTGTAAACTAACAAATGGCTACATGGAGAGGCTACATGCATGCACGAAAAAACAGACTGAGGGTCTGCCAGAGGGGTAGAAAGATCATGTTGATGATTGATATTAGATGAATGTAACCCATCATTGTAAATAAATAAGAATTTGTTCTTAAATGACCTGCCTGGTAAAATAAAGGTTTAAAAAAAACAAACGTACAACTTTATCTTTCGCTCCAGAGAAAAGCTCCGGGGGTTCCCCGTGATTCCCCCCAACCGTTTATGTTTGTTTCATCAGGACTTGCATGAGTGTCTTCATCTATTAGATGGATTAAGACCTCTGATGACAGCAGCCTATAGTGCTCCCGTCACCAGAAAGCACTATAAACAGTCCCGATGCTTCTTTGAGAGGTGAACCACTTTGTGCTTTCCATAATCCAGCCTCATCTCATTTGCCATTGTTATGATAAACACCAACGATATTAATCTTGTGAGATAAAAGGGATCTCGGGAACCACAGGCACCCTTAACATATACAATTCACAAGTTCATTTCCCATTCCCATATCAATCATTTCTGAAAGATACTGTTGAAGCTAGCTAGCTAGCTAGCTAGGTTAGACATTTGAGTAGCCCTACACAACTTGACAAGCTATTTTAGGATGACACCAGGCAACTTATTTTAACAAGAAATAAAAATATCCCAAAAGTGTGCACAGATAATATCAGGCATTACTGAACTGCTTTAGCAAAGCTAAACATATCTTTGCTTCCCATCTGTTATGTTAGCCATCTGTCCGCAGTTCTCCAATTCCCTTCCTGTGATAACGGAATAAAACAATGTGTTTAAATATGCAGTAAATTTGCAGTCAATTATTATGCCGGCCTATCAAATACATTGTCTACAGCTATGATACTACTGTAAATTCAATAATAAAATGTAGCCTACTATTTTATTGTATATTTGTCACATATTAGTGCCACCATATTTCTGCCAAGAATGGCACTTTCTTCCGTGAACTATTAATACAATGCCACAGAAAGAACACTGTCATTTTAGGAACCTGATACAGATGGCTACTGATTCTGCAAATGTCTACACCTACCAAGGCTGCTTGGCATGACAAGGCCAACCCCCTCTAATAGGCACTGACCTGCCTCCATCGCCAAGCTTATAGCCACCGGTGCTGATTAACACAAACATGCACATAAACACTTATGGCTAACCAATGTGTGCTGGTGTCACAGAATTACCCTCTAAAGCCTAGGGTATACGTGCGCTGAAGACGTGCTGTTGTCTCACGAAACGGGTGAGACATTCCAACGATGATTAATTAAACAGGGTGTTGTCTTTCAGACCATTAAATCCCATTATTAAAAATGTAGCATCCAAAACAGACTGGGATTATAGTACCCAGATTGGCTGTTAAACATCATGCTGTGTCATTGCCCTGCTAAAAAATCCAGCATTGCTGGTCACCAACATAAGGTATGTTTTGCATGCTGTAACCAGCTGGTTTGCTGGTACCTCGGCATCCCATGCTGTTTGCTGGTGTGCTGGTATACCAGCTAGACCAGCACTAACCAGTATGAACCAGCCTGGACCGGCACTACCCCAGCACTAACCAGTATGAACCAGTCTGGACCAGCACTATCCCAGCACTAACCAGTATGAACCAGTCTGGACCAGCACTATCCCAGCACTAGCCAGTATGAACCAGTCTGGACCAGCACTACCCCAGCACTAACTAGTATGAACCAGCCTGGACCAGAATGGAATTCATGCTGGTTTATGATGGATTTTTTTGCAGGGATTAGAATCACAAAATGAAACTAGGATTTGTAAGAGTAATGTCCACATTACTACTCAGGACTAAGACCTTTGCTATGCCTGTGAGGTCACCCTGGCAATCCAAAGGGATCTATGACATGACTGGACCAGTGTTTTAGAGTCAGAGAACTCCTTAAACTGAACGTGTAACATCCTGGTTCCTTGGTGCTTTGATACTAGTTATATGGTTGGCCCTAAGGTAGCCTACTAGAACCTGCTATTCGTCTTGTCGGCGTAACGACATATCCGTCAGTGGCTTGAGAACTCAGTGACAACAAACGGCTGTGGCCTAGCAACCAAATGTTAAACAGTGGTGAAACTGTTCCACATGTAGGCTATTCACATGGGTTTTGCAAAGTCTCTGTTTATTATTTTTTATTTATTATGCTGAATTAGGCTATTATTATATATTTGTATTATGATGAGCTCCCAGGCGATGCAAAGAAGCATGACAACACGGATTTGGATCACATAGAAAAATAACTTTGAGAAAATTGAGTTGAGAAAATATATATTTTTTGTTTTCACCGAGTTGTCTTACTAATCAATTGCGCAACGTCACATCCGGGCGTTCGCCGACCAGACGAATTGGTTTATATGTGGAACATGTTTCAGATGTTGTGAAGTCACTGGTGCTTCTGCAGGCTAGCTGCAATTCCATATAAGAGACCGTTTGTCCTCAACAGAAAGAGAGCGATATCTCGTTTGAACGAGGCATGTGGTGTGAATCTGTGGTGTGAACAGTCTGTGTAGACTGTATGCACTTTCTCTATGCATACTGTACACCATAGTGTTACGGGTGGAGTTTGATAAATAAGCATCTTTTCTATTTCTATTTCTATTTTGTGATAAATAGGCGTCACTCAGCAAGTTGTACAGTGTTGTACAGAAGTTGTACAGAACTCGAGACATCTGCCCGAGCCCACTGTTTATGTTTAAAAAGACTTAGAGAACGGTGTTAGCCTATGAGTGTTCTATGGGGAGGAGCAGAGGGGCGTATCAGCCACTCAGCATAGATGTGGGAGGGGCATGTGCTTTCTGAGTTTCAAACCAAAACAACATTTGTATGTAAAGATGGCTTTTGCCTCAAGGGGAATTCCTGGACCAGAAAATGGGAGTGTACCTTTAAAATGGCCGCTAACATGTGCTAGCTAGCATGTACATGTTAGTGTTTTGCATGAGGGATAGTGCACTGTGCGTCTGTCTCAGCCATCCCAGGGTACATTCATAGTGTATGTTTGGCAGCCCTGCTATCTTCCAGACTGGTGAGACACAACACCTGCGAGCGGGGGAGGAGGGGGGTTCTGTGATGAGACCTGAGACACTGCGGCCTGTGTTCAGTGTCAGGGTTACCACGGAGCCGGCGCTATTTGCTTAGCCAAGCACCTACAGCAAGATATAGTCTTCCCCCATCCCATACCCCAACAACCTACCCCAGCAAACCTGCCTGTCTTTTGCTGCTGCTTATCGACTGCCAAATTCATAGCAGTCTAGTAGTTTGGCTTGGGTTTCTGGTGTCTGGATCTGAGCCCACTAGAGCTTTGGAGTCTGGATACTACCTAATATCCGATGAATTATTGAGACACGCCTTGTCTTGTTAATTGTGGCTGACTTCATGGCTGTGGCTCTGTACCTGGTTGCACAAGCCTGCCTACAGGGCTGAATCTGGCCCACCTCTTACAAATGCCATATTATTTTTGTTTTGTCTTGGAATCAGATTAGAGAATTTAATCCTTTCCCACATACCCGAGTACCACAGGCACTTAAGTAGCAGCCAGATACTGTAGTGAAATTTGGAAAGCACCCGGCTACGTTTGCACTATGTACATATCTCAGTGTGTGGGATTCCACAGTACATCTGCTATACTAAGACAGAATCTGAGGAGCAGGCCTTATATTCCTCTCTCGATGTACTGGGTGCGATTCTGACTCCATTACTGTCAAATCAGGCCTTATCTCGGTGGACTCCGTCAATACTGGACAATTCATTTCCACTTCATTCTACTGGTGAAAGATGACTCTCTGCAAAGCAGCTGAACTTTTGTTAGGTTGTGATGGAGTGTGTTATAAATGGTCCCAAATATGGTAGGGGAACAACACTGCTACAGAATATAGCTGTTTCTTCTTAGAGGTACTGCAAAGCATTTGCAGGATTTTTTCGATTGCCACTCCAGGCACGGAGATGCTAACATTCGTTGATATGTGCTTTTAAACTTAACTAACCATATTATCATATACATAGCTACAAATAAAAACTATTAACATTTTATACGAATTTCTGTTTTACAGAAATCGGAGGCTACTGGGGAGAAAAGACCCAGAGGGCGACCCAGGAAATGGGTAAGTTATTTCACTATTTTACCAAGACACAGTGCGTAAGATTTAGTTATTCAAGGTAAAATTATTTTTTGAATTGCCAGTTTACCAGTGTACACAAGTTTAATGTATTCTCTTGTCTTGATTGGAATACATTGAAACGTCTGCAATTGTCTTTGTGTTGATGGCGTGGGTGTGCACATGTGTGCGTTCAGATCTCAAAACACTTGTTTACACCTCACACCAACTGCAGCAAAACTCAAATGATTCAGACAGCTTGAAGCTCTCAGTGTTTATCAGCTCAAAATGTAGCAGTGCCATTGAAAAACTGACAGAGAATGGTACACAGACAGAGAATGGGAACTTTTCTCATGAATATGATGTGTCAAAAAGGAAAATATAGAGACATGGAAAATAAGCAAAGACTTGTTGAGTCATAACGTGTGGAGATGAATAGTTTTCATCTTTCTGAAGGAAATGTGTGTTTTTTCTGGAATCCCCATGCATATGTGTTGCGCTATATCTAAAGCAAGTTATGTATAATCTGTTTGATGCAACAGTTTAAAGGTGGCATTGTATAGTTAACAGCTGTGTACTTTGTTTGGAATGTATACTAAACAGTCTGTTTCTCTTTTTACATAAACCCTATACATTTTTTGCGTGTGAGCCACAGTTACACTACGCCACACTAGGAATTGCTTACTGAATCTTTCAAAGTTTTAGGCTAGGTGAAATAATTTGCATATATCTTTAACTGTAGCATTGAAAGAACGTGTTTGAATATACGCCCTGGAATCACACAGAGAAGAAAAAAAGAAGACATTCTTCTCGTATATGTCACCAAGCAGTTGTGTGCATTGATAACTGCTGGCAGAAAAGAGGCAGAATAGCAAATCAGTTGTCAGCCCAGCTCCCGGCGACCGCTGAACCCTTGGCCTGACTGATAAAAGAGTCCAGGTTTATTGCAATATTTCCAGTGTATACCGCTGCCTGCCCATAGACTCCAATGAATCTGAGCCTGCGTGTCCAAGGCACACACAAACACCTACACATGCATGCCTGCCCACGCAATGGCCTCGTGCTGCTTTACGTCAATCCTTGTGACTAAACTATTGATGGGCCGCACAGTAAACTAGTCTGTGTTTTGCACTGTAGACTGTGCACCTACCTACCTGGCAGTTGATTCAGCAATGTGTTTGTGCTATGTGGAGATGCAAAATGCTTGGCTTGCATAAGGAGCCCTCACCTGTTTACTTGCTTTATCAATATTATTAAAATAAGCTTTTAGCATATCGTACACATACATACAGTACAATATACAGTGCCTTGTTGAATCATCATTAGTCAATCTTGGCTTTAAAGGTTCCTGATTGAGGGAAATTAGACATTTTGTGATGAACTCCCAAACTTGGCAGGCAACAATGTCCTGATTTTATGTCTGTGCTGCCTGAGATATACTTGTTATAAAGAGTTCATAACACACTAGGTATTCCTTTATTTTTTTAAGGCATAGTTGCGGCTGTGATTTTTAAGAGACCCTCTGTAAAAGTCTGGTTAAAACCATTCTGTTTTTGCAAGCTCAGTTTGAATACACTCAGTTGCAAACCTTTGTCAGTCAGGTAGTGATTCCCCAGCCAATCAGCATTCGGGAGGGTAGTTAAATTGGTGGCGACCGCAATTAGGTGCCTATGTTTGTAAAAGCATTCCTACGTGGGTCTCTTTCTGATTGGTTGTAGGTGACCCAAATGTTTCTGATTGGTTGTAGGTGACCCAAATGTCTTCTACTGCACATTTCCTTTAAATTACCGTCAAACGTTTGTTGTTCTTATTCATTCAAGGTTGTCTAATCACCTGCTAATGGTGATCAGTGATGTCAAAATCATGTCAAATTGCTGCCTTTCCAAAGCCAGTTAAAATACCTGCTTTAACATGACTACTGAGATTTTCAACCCATAGAGGACATGGCAACATCACCATCATTCCTACATAGTGTTAACTTAACCTTTAATGTGTGAATATTTGTATTTTGGATGTGGCTATGATCGGTGTGTAGCTTTAGTGACACTGGTGGGGCATATGGCATCACCCAGAAGACTTTCCAACCACACGATCGCATCATACGACATGTCACGGACCTTGTTGTCTCTCTCCAGAATAAACAAGTCGGCTTTCTTTATTCAGCTACCGATCGCCCTCCTGGAACTAATTATGGCTACAAGGGGCTGCTGGAATGTTTTTCTTTGCCTCACCCCCACTAAATGGATAATAGGAAAAGGTGGCCATGGCCACCTGGAGGCAAAGAAAAAAGTGTTTAACCATATCTGTCCCACAGGGAACTAGAAGAGTGGAGGTCTATGGAGCCTGGCCATAGGTTTAGGCTGGGTGGAAACTCTACCCAGGGGCATTTATGTTTGGTGCTCACCAAACAACCAGAGCATTCTAACAGCATCAATGGCATACCTGTCTCCACCTTGTCCAACGATGGAGCTTGGGAGAATTTCGATCGTTTTACCTGTTTCCTTCATACGTTTGCGTGCATATAGTACAAACATCAGTTCCAGTCTTGTTGACCCAAGTTTATTTTATAGTTTACCCGAGAATCCGTTGAATGAGACTGTCCATTTACATAAACAACATCATAAATGTTAAATGGAGTCCTAGATTCCAGCCAAATGTACATTTTGAAACATGCTGTAGTCACAAATGCATCAAGAGACTCATAACACGGTTGAATATGTCAATGTTTATCATTATGTAATTAACAAACCTAACAATATACAATTTATTCTGTACCCATGACAGCCACACGTCTTGTTGTGGAAGCCTTCCCGGGTCTCTTTGACATCTTACCTACTTGGCAATGCTGTTCCTTTTGGATTCATTGTCCCAATTGGGTTCAGACTGATAAGAGCAAGGAGAATGTATTTCCTGTCAGAGACCTTGGCTAGTGGATGGGGAGAGAGCTGTTTACAGAACTGGAAAACTTGATTTTCTTTCCTTGTGTGTGCACCTTAAACATTCCACTGTAAAATACAGTTGGATTGTGGTTTGCTTCTACAGTATGTTCATACAGACCAGATCAAATGAAGGGTGTGGACCACTATGTTTTTTATCACCCTCGTGATGTAATAAAATCGAAGTTTACAAGTTCAAAGCAGATGTCTTTCTGATCTCACACTTTGGTACTGTGCACTCGGCACAAACACCCAAACATCGCTCATCATATCTACACCCTGCCCCACATTTTGTGGACACACAGCTTGACAAACCTCCATTGTTAGGCGGCCAGTTTGACAAAGTCAGGACTCAAGTCGTGTTTCATCTGGAGTCGTCTGGGTGCACTCACTGGTATCTATATGTTTAGTTCTTGTTCAGAGTCCTTGATGACTTGCAGTTTTCCTGAACAGACAGAGAGAAACGGACAGAAAGAAAGTCTGGGAATATATGATTTTTTATATATATATATATATATATATATACATATATATGATGAGTTTAACTAGCACTGATGTCGCTGTCGATTCCTTGTTTACTTGACCACACAATAGCTGCTGCTGTGCTTCTAGCCTCCAATCGCTGCCTTATGCAGGTGGTGAGATGGACAGGCTTGCCTTTGCCAAACGGACAAGGCTTTACCCATTGGTACAAAGTGTGTGTGTGTGTATGTGAACGGGGGGTGTCTGTGTCCATCCAATGGCTCACATTAGGCAGTTCCCCCTTTATACTGCCAACTGGCTGGAGTCCATTGCAATTTATATGTTGGGTTTCTCTACAAGTGAGCACCACCACATTGAGAAAAGAGCTTGAAACCCGCTTTTTTGTTTTTCCTGACGTATAGCCCCGTTATAGTCTAGCCTTGGCTTCACCACCACCATTTGGCTCCTTACAAGTCAGGCTCGCCTAGTAGTTGTCATGGCAATAAATGGTGACACCGGTAAAGACAGAAGATACATTTACATCTATCCTATTGAAGAGGGAAAGTCACTGTAAAACTACCAAACTCTGTTCTTGCCCCAGATATAAAGCCCTGTTCCGCACTGTCCGAGCTGTATCTTACAGTACACGTCCATAGTAATTGGATTACGATGGCTGCCATAAAGAAGAGCGAGCATATTGTTCGTCATCATGCTTTACCGTTTGCTTCCTTTTCCATTGGTCAGCCAGGAGGAACTCTATCCCAAGTTTGGAAGCCAAAGTGCTCAGCTGCCCTTGAGCCCTGTCCTGTTCCTTTTGCGCACAGCTGCCCCTTTGTGTGAGATTCTATGCAGCCCACTCACACCCAGGCCTTCTCATAGCCATCTCCCATTTCTTGTTTCTGCACCCACGCAAAAACCTCAGCCTGGCCCTCGTCGCTGGCTTTAAATGGAGGCTACTGTGAGACAAACACCCGCCGCTATATGACCCACCACACACCCACACACACACACACGCACACATGGCCCTAGCACTTACACTTCCTCGCCCATTCACTTAGTCATTTCCGCACATTTAAGTGTGTGTGTGTGTGTGTGTGTGTGTGTGTTTGGGGGGGGGCGGGTTTGATGTAGTGTAGAGGGGAGAGGAAGTACTCCCATCTCACACAAGGCTTTGCTGCTTTTGGCTTCGGGTCAGAGACCGAAGGCAGGTGCCAGAGAGCCAAATCAGAGAGTTGGGGGGGGGGGTGGGGGGGGGGACTAGGTGATGAGCTGCACAATTGGGAGCCATCCAGCAGTTTTGAAAAGAGAGGCCTGGAATACCCTGAGATGCTGCCAGAATGCGAAAACTCCTTCCTTTTGAACGTGCGCATATGTAAGGCAGGGGTAATGGGGCTATTGTGATTTTTATAGCCTCGGCATGCCTCACAGAGAAAATATTGAACTTGGCTTCCAGAGCTTTTTGGCCAAGAAATCCTGCATTACAGTTCCTCTTTAGGCCGGGTCAGTGGCTTAACTATACGGTGTGCACTGGGGCTCTTAACACATGAGGTAACCACCACCAACACCTCTGTGAATCAGGCTATGCCGATGCATGGTCATTGGTCAACATGCAACTAAGTGGGTTTTCAGTAGCCAGTAGGATTTTGTGTCCTAAAAAGCATTTGTGCTATTCAGCTATTCAAATGACTCATGCTTTCAGCTGGAAGGCGTGCAAATCTTTGGCTGCTTACTTGTGTATTGATTACACATGACTCAAGAATTTAAGTGTGTTACTGTGGCCAGGCATTTCAGAGTAATTCTCACATTAAGGTTGGGATTAGTAGCATCAATTGCAGCCAGTCATTTAAATCCTGCCAGAACTGCTAAATAGCTCTTATGTTGTGATGGTGTTGTTGCTCATGTTCCCCAGGATATCCTGGCAGAACCAGAAACAAAAAAAGAAGTAATTTTTCTTGTACAATTTCTCATCTTTAAACAATAACATTTAGAGGAGATATACATTGTTTATTCAGTTGAACTTTCAAAGTAGACCTAAATTATTATATGTTTTCGGCTTGTTGTGTTAAATTTGTGAAAAGATTGAGTAAATGTTGACAATTACACGAGAATGCACAGAATAAAATACAATGTTGTCAACACTTCTCAACTGTTTTGGAAGCAGTTATCTGTTAATTATAAACAGGAAACAAAGGACAGCTTGTCAATTTATATTTGTGTACACCTGATAGCCTAGATCTTTTTCTTTTTTCATTTTTTCTTTCTTATTTTTTTCTTTTCAAACTCTTAAAATAGATATAGACATTTGTGTTATTAGGACATTTCTGCTGTTACTATTATGAGACAGGAAGTGAGCTTTTCCAGGCAAGGTTAATACATAACATCTGCAATGGCCTGTCTAGAATGGAGTTAGGGCCATCATGGATTCCTTCTTATTTTCAACTCATCTATCAACCGACACAAACTGAGTTTAGCTTTTTTACACACATTGTTAATTTACATTTTTATGTCAATAGTTTTTATTCAATCTGCACAAAACATTTAGTAAGAAATATATTTACCCAACACATTCTACATATGACAGGAATTCTTCTGAAAGACACTGAATAATAACAATCAGCTGAACGCATGAAAAACGAAACTTGAAAATTTACAAGAAAATATTGCACGCCCCCTTTCCTTTTTTACTTTCTACCCCTCTTTCTCTAAGAAACTCTGGGAACTAATTTCACTTCAAACAGCAAAGGCTCCTGAACGGAGCCGATCCAATTTGTCTGCGCCTTTCTTTCCTTCCAGAGCACCCCCCAAAAACCTCTCAACAAAAGGCTGCTTGTCCTGCCATGAATTTTCTACATTCCTTACAGCGGCGGACATTTTTCTCCTCTACAAAGGGCCCTTCGGCAAATTCCCACTATTCGCAGAGTTTAGTTGGGCCTTGATAGGTGCCATTCATAACTCTGGTTGGGGTCTAAAGAGGGTTCTGGAGTGAGAAATATAGTTTAGTTGAGCCGTGATCGGTGCCATTCATAACTCTGGTTGGGGTCTAAAGAGGGTTCTGGAGTGGGAAACAGAGTTTAGTTGAGCCTTGATAGGTGCCATTCATAACTCTGGTTGGGGTCTAAAGAGGGTTCTGGAGTGGGAAACAGAGTTTCGTTGGGCCTTGATAGGTGCCATTCATAACTCTGGTTGGGGTCTAAAGAGGGTTCTGGAGTGAGAAATATAGTTTAGTTGAGCCGTGATCGGTGCCATTCATAACTCTGGTTGGGGTCTAAAGAGGGTTCAGCTTTTCACGATGAGCTGAAACATATGCCACTGTCTGTACAATTAACCCGTTTGTTTCAGCCATTTCTTAAGAAACCGTGAATGTTTCCAGTACCGTATTCAAGGCATGTATTAGGTTGTTAAGGAGACTTCTGTGAGGTCTGTCCATAAGGGCTTTACATAGATTGATAACAAAACTTCTATCTGAAATAATTTTTCCTTTTGTGTGCATGTTTTCAGGGCGTTTAAACTAATGTATATAATGGGTTGGATTCAGATTAGCCATTTACTTCAATTGGTGTTTGTGCTTTAGGTGCGCAATATTTTCCTAATCTTAATTCTGTAAAACATTTTATGAATACAGAATACAGTTAATATGTAACAGACAAATAATATGGGGAAAAGGCAACATCAGCAAGACATACAGATAACATGCATGTTGAAGTAACTGTCTGATTTGTAGCCATTTCAGCGACAACAGGCGAAATTGCATGGTTGACCTCTTATGTAAGGCAGCCCCACAGGGTAACGTGAAAGAGGAGCATAGCTTTTATGGACTGTGTCCGACATACTACTGCTGAATCACTTGCCCAGTCGGAGCAGTCCAATAATTATTTTCCATTGTTTCCTAAACGGGTGTCCTGAGAGCTGTTAAAGGCATAGTTAGAATAATAAGAAGAAATAAAACATGTAGAAATGTTCTACTGGGAAACAGAAACTCTTTGGCGTGCAGATCCACAAGCCTTTGGAGGACTCCGCCTATAGGGTCAGTGACAAAGCACACTGGCATCTTTTAACAAAAGCCCAGCGAGCGTGTTAGCATACGCACTCACTGGAAAAAGGGCTTGCTGTGTTAATACCTGCAGTATGTACAGTATATGGGCTCAGCCCTGTCCCAGCAAGTTCTTAAGCAGTCATTGTCTTGACTTGTAGCTACAGTACTATCGCTCTGTGAGCTCACTGTCTCTACTGCTGCCAGGCCTGGCCCCCGGACATCCTCTATGACATCAGCTATAAGGCATTCAAGACACACTTAAGTCATTTACTGCTCTGCTTACAGTTTCTACTTTCAGTTAAAGTGGGGGACTGCAGGATCTGTTATTGTTATGTGATTTCACAAGTATTTCTCTTTTTAAATCCCCCTTTGTCAGCAGAGTTATGCAGAGTATACACGTATAATACCTGAGCACAACTTAGGGTTTGCCCTCCAATCACCTCGACATTTGAAAGATCTATTTTTCACAGAACGTGTGGCGGCATATTGATGCACGTGCATGTGCCCTCTTGCCTTGTTTGCCCTGTACCTGGGACTCATTATTTCTCAGGTCTGCCCCCTCTGGTCAATATGCACACCACCCCATGTAAATGTTTTGGCTGTGTCAATGTACTTTCAAAATTATCTATTAAGATAAGTCATTTAATATTTATGTGTATACTTTAATCCTTGCGGGGGAGTCAATGAAACATAAATGTACTACAGATCTATGTTGTACATGTTTCAAAGCGGTCAAGCCTTCCCAATAACAAGGTCTTGAAGATAGTAAAAGATTGATGTGGTTTCATGGTCTGTTGACATTCTGGAGATGGGAGGACACGGGGAGTGTTAGAGCTCTCACCCATCATTCACCATCCCAATGCGGGGTGATGAGAAACAAGCATTGGAGTCTATAGAGTAAAGCTCACTCAACAACACACTCTTAAAACACATTTCTTAGCCTCTCTGTGTGTGTGAACGCACCTGGACCCCTGTGAGTTGTTTGTGGGTAGAGAGTACAGTGCTCCGACCACATTCAAGTTGTTTAAAGCGGTTGGTCTGGTTTAGTCTGCAGTAAAACATTAGATAAGGTGTAGAATATTAGGTTTTTGCAAGGCTACACGTTTGTAGATGCAGTGAACCATTGGGGCTATGAGTGTTTATTGGGGTGGGGGATGGAGGGGAGACATCCTATTTTGTTCAAACAAATCCATTTGACTTCAAAGTCAGTCCAAAGGGCAACTGTGCCAGTAACAAACACTAGGAGCCCCTTTGTCAATTATCACGTAGTGTATTGAATACATGGCTATCATCAGCAGAAAAGAGAATATCTGTTCATACACGTGATATATGTACAATTTAAGATACATTTTGTTAAGAATATGTCCCAAAAGTTTTACACCTGTGTTTATAATTTTTAATCATTTGTATTTAGTAGTTTAATTATCAATAAAACAATGCGCACACATTTGTAATTGTGTACGTATTTGTTTTTATGTTTTATGTAGCAAGCTGAATACAATAAACAATGTCTTCTTGGGGGTGGTGGGTCAAAGCGTCTGAGAGCCACTGGTCTATCAGATAGGGCTTTTTCTGAATGGCGGTCTGTACAAGGTGCTCGGTGGAGGAGAGTCAGTTCTGACTTTGATCAGCGCAGGACTCTTTGAGAGGGGGCCGGTGAGGGGCTGCTGGGCCTAAGAGCCCAGAGACCTGCATTCTTGGAGCAGCAGTGGTATAGGGTTTCAGCCATGAAGGGGTCCCGGGCTGGGGGTGGGGGGTATACTTATCTCCGCGAGCATACCTTAGGAGAGCACCAACCACCCAGGCTGCCCCATACAATGGTCTGGAGAGCTGCTGGGCCATAAAACGTAGTACATATTGTTTGGACCCAGCGGTCGACATCAAAGACTGGATGCGTTAAAGACAACGCTGCAATTTCCCTTTTGTGTTGGGGGGGATTCAAGAAGGCTTCTGTATTTAAAGGGATAGAGTTTCCGTGATGGCTATTTTGGAATGCGTTTCCCAGATGCACTGCAATTGCGAATGGAATTACTTTCAGGTGTTAAGATGGAGAACTCCATCTTGTACCGCCTTGTCCATTTTTATCACCTAAATAATATTGTGGTGTAGCAACCATACAGTATAGGATATACACAATATATCTTATTCATATTTATTTGTATGTTTTACATTTTACTTGTTTTATTTATATATTTATCTTAATTCATAGAATATTTTATTTGTTGATATTATCTTTGCCAGGCTACATTTCTGCAAGTGTGCGTCGTAGTTAAAAAAAAAACGATGTTTTAGTGTTATTCTGTTGTATTGTTTGTATTGATGAAAGAGTCACATTAGTGCCATATCAGATCGTATTCTACACCTGGGGTGCAATCTGCGACCATTGCTAGGTCCAACATTGTCTTTACATTAAAATTAGAGGAAATAGAGTCAACAAACTTTTATTACCGTACTGCGTGTAGCTGGGCCGTCCAATATGAGCGGATGTCGCTTACTGAGTCCCTGACTGACTGACCGACCTTGTTAATAGGCTCATGCGCGGCGCAGTAGGTGGAGGTAACGCACCAATAGCGGAAAACTCCAGAGGAGAAGACAGTAACATTTCAGCTAGCTGATCGGTTGAGTAGCTGCAATACAGGAGGCTGCATTTTCAGGTTTCTGGATTTACAGGCTCCAATCCATAGACTGAAACGGCATTTCAATGACCTAGTGTTAGTTAGTTCTGTGCCTATGAAAAAAGATGGACTACTAGCTGTGTGAGTAATATGCATTGATTTTGGTGGTAATTAGCCTTTTGGTCACTTACTGAGTCCCTGACTTTTTGTTCATACTGTTATCGTCCTTTCACTCCTAAACGGCCTGGAGGTGAGTCAGATTTACCGCTCACATTTTGAGCTAGGGCCAGCTAGCGCGGCTGCGCCTCCCTGGAATTCCACTCTGCCCGCCATGAAATGTGACGTTCCGGATCGTTAAGCGATCCCGACCGTTCCCAAAAAAAATTTGGCCTTCTTCCTTTTGTATATTCGCTTGTAATAATCACGAGTAGCGGGTTGCACTTTTTTGACCTTGTTATTAATCTAGTATAAGTACAGTTGAAATGTACTTTTATGTCCCTCCCCTGTCCTAATCAATAACAAGAACAACCTGTGTGGGTTGTTTAGTTTAATGCCCAAGACATAGCACAGCCACTTTTATGAAGGGTAGCTGCCAGCCATTTGGACGCTTTGTTTTTCCCAACAAAGGGCAGTGGACGCCAAAACGACTACAACTTGACATCAGGCTGCTCGGTCCAGCTCAAATAGGCTCGCCTAGTTTTTCTTGTTTTAAAACATCTGATCAAATCACGAGTAATCAGAAACAATACACAATAATTGTCAGCACATTTGGCGATCATAAGGAGTGATCTGATTTAGATTTGACATAACCAAATCAAGTGAAAACGATCAAAATGTTTCACTACGTTTCATTAAGGAGAGCACGTAGTGATTCTTCAAACCTTCAACACCAGCTGTCGGTGGGCTTTTAAAGTTTTCCGATTTAACCCGTACCATTTATACGGCCAGCTGGTGCAGCCCGTGCGCATCAAAATGCGCATAATTTTATCAATTCCTTCCTTAGCTGCCGCTTGCATTCCTTACCCAGGACCCATCCGGTGTTGACGTTGACTCCAATGCTGTGTTACAATCCACAGGCATTCCTAGCCGACCTGGCACACAAAAGCCAGCTGCTCTGAACAATCTTGGTGGAGGTGGCATGTGTTTGTGTGTGTGTGTGTGGGGGGGGTGGCTGTGTTTCCAAGCAGAGGGGACTCTTAATTCCCTCCTTCCCCCTTACATTCTCATAGCTATCATGGCCCTCAGCTGTCCATGGTCCTACAGCTACTTCCTGTGTGCAGCGCTGGCTGGCTGGTGTTTGTGATGCAATGTGAGGATGGATTACAATCGCAGCTTTGTCTAGGGCCCACTTCTCCCTACGCACGCTGCTGTGAATGCCGAGCTGCCTTTACCCAGCTGTGCCAACGTAGCTCACGTTTGTTGAGTTGTGGAGTTTTTGCATCACAAATGAATCGGCATAGGATATACTGTATATGTATTATGTGGTGATACATTAACTGTCTTATCAAGACCCATCCACCAAGACTCTCTGTATTTCTTGTTTGTAATTGCTGTCGGGAAATATTTCAGCTTCAGTAGGCTACTGTGTGTATCAGGTCTGTACACAATATCCTATGGTAATAGGGAATGGGGAACTGAGTAAAAGAGTTAACTGTTGCAACCTCTGAGTTACATATCTCAGTGACCAAGTGCTGCAGAGCAAGGCACTGTTACCTGGATGCTATCTGCATGACGGCAACACCCAGCGTTGCAGCACTTTCTGATATGACTTGTTATCACAAATCTAATAGCAAGAAAATAACTTTTTTTTCCCCACTTTTCTTTCAGCCACAGCAAGTGGTCCAGAAAAAGCCTGCTCAGGTATGTGCTTTTTTAAGATATGTGCAAAACACACACACACACACACACACACACACACACACACACACACACACACACACAGCTTTTATTGTTATTGGACACTGCATCAACTTGCTTGTCAGTACAAGTCTATATAGAAGCTTATCTAACATTTACTGCACTGCTAAAACACTGATTTAGCTAGATAAGAAGCGCAATAAAAGCATCGGCACCTTCATGGTGTGTGTGTGTCTGCATGTGTCTGTGTTTGTGAGACAGAGAGGTGCATGATGGGATGTGTAGAGATGGACAGCAAAGAGTCATGGCGTGCGTGCGTGTGTGTGAGTGTGTGTGGGGGTGCATGTGTGGGTGTGAGTGTGTGCATAGTACATCAAGGCCTGTAAGATTCCCTCCACCATGGGAGGAATCCCTACAAACTCTCCTACTCCTGTTCCATACAAGCACTCACCCCTGGAAATCCCCAATTGGGCCCGTTTATCAGAAGAACAAAGCAGAGAGACAGTGAGACTGTCGAGATTTGTCTTTAATCCGTCTGAAATTACTAGGCCTCCTCAAATTGTCTGTGCTTTCTCATGGGTTCGCGTAACAGTTTTGGGATGTAATACACCAGTGTACACTGTCAGGTGACTGTTTGATACTTTTCCTCCAACACCTGTGACTGTCCATTGAGCTGCTGCAAGAGGAACTCTCCCTGTAGCAAAACGCTCATGTTAAAGCCATGCAGGCTGTGTGCTCATAAACGGCGTGAACAGGTGAGATGTGTAAATCCAAACAACACGAGACCAGAAGCTTGGAGTTGCCATGTACTTTACTCTTTTCCAAATAAGTCTAAGAGGGGGTAGATTTATCTCTTGCCGTTTCATTGAGATATTCCCAAGCACACTGTTGTGTCAACCGTGCTGCTAGCGCATAATAGATCATTACTCCGTGTTGTGTTTTGCCTGCGTGAGCACTTACAAAGGGAAAAGAAAAGGTAATGAGTTAGCCAAATATGACACGGGGCCCCAAGCTTCCCAGCTATTCCTCCCGTGCGTTCCCTCACGCCTCAGCACCTCCCTCTGTTCGTTGGTGCGGACCACTATTCGGTGTGAATGCATAACCCGGCCGCGATTTGTCCTGGTGTGGGAACGGGTGGCTCGGACCCCCGTCAGAACACATTCGTGATGGGTCGGGTAAGTGCGGGGGGTTATAAATGCCATTGTGCACCTCCCACTTATGCTATAGCTTGTTTAATCGAAGCACACAAGCAGCCCACAATGTCCTGGTTTCATGGGCTGTGTGCGAGCTGGGGGTGGGGTGGGGGAGAGAGGGGCGGCCCGACCGACCCGGAAACTATAACCCGATCCTTCCATACAGCACATGAGCTTAATGAGGTTTAATGGTAATGAAGTTTGGGCCACCGCTGGTTACTGGTTCTCCCAGATTCCTTCTTGTTTACTTCAAAGGAGTAGGCTTGTGGAAGTACTGCATGCAAAGCCACACACAATCGCCCTACGGCAGGTGCCGTGCATTACCGCGCCCTCCTGCTCCTCATTGGTAGCGATTAAGGCAACAATAGGAACGAATGGCCATATTGGACCCATCTTTAAATATTAGACGCATGATCTCACATGTAGGTCCTCCTATGCTTAATCATACCACTGGTGAGATCAATGTGAGGTAAGGAACTGGAGGGGACAGTTAGGGAACGCAGTTTTTCCTCAGGGGAGTGGCTCTGACCTTCGTTCACGTAGCCAAAGTAGCTAACTGGTTTGCTAGGACACAGCCTCGCTTATGCGGAGGAAACTGAATATTATGCCACTGAATGTGTGTTTAGCGTGTCTGTGGGTGGTGGTGAGGGGCGGTATGATTAAAAATTAACTTTTTTCTGCCCCACCCCTCGTTGTTGCTCCCTGCCCCTCCTCTCTTTGCCCCCCCATGTCACACATGGTAGCGTTTAGCCGGCCCTTCACAGCTGAAGTGTCTGCGGCACTAATGAATGGAGCTGGAGTCGTATAATGCAGACGAGCTTTCAGCGCACGCAGGCCTCCGTTTGAATGGGCGCCCTGCCGCTGCCTGGGAAAGAGTGAAGTTGTAAATGGTGTCAGGTATCCTTCTGGAATAAAGCGAGGCCATGTGGAAAATGAAGTCCATTTCATTCTCGAAAAGGGTGGATGGCCACTTATTTCTGTTGGCTTTTTTGTTCTTCCTGTTTTCTAGACTTGGCAAAGTTTATATTTATATATTTAATAAATATCCATTTAATTATGGTCACTTTGATTGCCACTTTCAATCAAATTCGGTAAAGATTAGGCATTTACTGTCTCTTTTATGGTGTCAGTAAGTCATATATCAACATCAAAATGATTACATTTACTCCTTTGGGATGAATTATGTGGTCTGTCTTAACGCAATCACCTGGACATCATTCTATTCAACTATTCAAACTCATCCTTTTAGTGGGGGAATGGTGTCGTTGTCACAAGGAAATGTACAATGTCGCCCGAAAAATATTTCCTGGATGTGAGACAGACTTCCTGTTCACGTTCATGAATCAATAATCCATATCTCAATAGAATTTTTAACAGAGGTCTTTGGGCATAAAAGCTATCAAGCTGACCCACTTTGTTGTTGTTTACAGGAAAAGGAGGAAGAAGAGGCTGAGGAGTCCCTAGAGGAGGAGGAAGAGGAGGAGGATTAAGCTGCCACATCGTGAAACCTCTACCTCAAACAGTTGTCATGTCTTTCTAAAGGAAAATACTGCCTTGACCACTTCTTTTGACTCTTTACCTTTCCACTTTTTATTTTACTTGGTTGAATTTTATCTCAAATTATGTCATCATGTCCATTTTTATTTTATTATGGGATTTGAGGCTAAACATGTAATCCTCGGAGCACCAGCCGCTTATCCGGTGACAACGTTAGCATGGTGGCGCCTTTGTTGAGACAGCATGTTTGCTAACTGCTGTAAGCACAGAGGCGTCACTCTTAGATGCACGTTAGACCCACTGCGGTTGCTTGTTATCAAATTTAAATGTATTTTATTCTCTCTCTCACTCTCTTATATATACATATATACACACACACACACACACGCGCATACATAAACAGACATTAAAGCACTCACACACACTTTAACCCCCCCCCCCCTCCCGGTTGACTCACCTGAATCGACAGCAGAAGAGATACCGAGACAGATATGGTTTCATCATTCAGAAATTGGACACACTTGCCCAACTTCCATATTTCCAACACACACTCACATGAGAATGCAAACATCAAAGACAGGGAGACACAATGGTTTATCAGGTTGGCCAAAAGCCTTTTAAAGCTACAGTATATAAGATTGTACGGCAGAATGTTTTGGTCCCGCTCAGACTTGGAGAGTCTATAAACAATCTGTGAGAAGTGCATGTGTCAGCAAAACCTTATTTGGTGATGAAAACGGAGATTAATTGTAATGCTTTTAAAAAGACAAATTTGACATATTCCTCCTTTAAGATCAAGGTATAAGCAATGTTAAATACGCTCTAATTGTTTGTAGCCTTGTAGTTTTCAAAATTACACAATTGACACTGTCAAGCAATTGATAGACACTGGGGTTGGCTTCCAGTGTCCACCCTTATAATCATTTCTTGGTGTTTCTGACAACATAAAGTGAAGGAAGACTGAAAAAGGCTTGTAGAGAGATGGTTCACACCCCACTATCGAGAAGTATTTTACCAGACAGCATTTCTAAAATAAATATATTAGTTTTTTATAATATTACAAAAAAATGTTGCTGGAAATGTTATCTCAGCTTTAATGTTCGATAAAGTGTCAACCATAACATAACAAAATAAATGATTTATTATTGATATAGGTAGGACTAAGAAATCAATCCAGCAAATCAAATATTTGTCGAGTGCAATGTAGTCAAATAACACTTTTATAACACATTTTGTCTCAGGAAAGCATGCAGGAACAGGAGAAGCATTAAAATAGATCTCTTTCGTTGGAACTCCAGTAACATA
This sequence comes from Amblyopsis rosae, assembly GCA_025399935.1. NCBI lineage: Eukaryota > Metazoa > Chordata > Actinopteri > Percopsiformes > Amblyopsidae > Amblyopsis > Amblyopsis rosae. The sequence continues at coordinate 11,699 of JAODTR010042371.1, read as the reverse complement.
AACAGCTTTAACAATTGTTTTATTATTCTGCTAAGTGTATTTACTTAATTAATAAAGAGGGAAGTAGAAACATAAAGTAAGAACATAACCAAGCAATAATTGCATTCAGTCAGTATGTGTGATAGCCTAGACTCCATTCTTAAAGCTTTAATACCAATATGCTTAAAGGCCAAATTTTGTGTGCGTGATTTTTTGTTCACTGTTATGATTATGATTTTGGCTTATTCATATAGCAATGCTCTGTTCTCCCTGTCTTTGGTGGAAAAACACAATTTTATGCACGCAGTGTTGGAAATATATTTATTAGCTGGTACGCCACAACCAAATTTTCTCAAACCCAATCAAACTACTGTTTTATACTTTCTTTGCAACAAATTAACCAACTCATGTACATAGATAGGTTTGTTCATTTCATGTCATTTCCTTTTCTTTGTGCAACACAGCTTTAAAACAACGTCATTGATATAACAAAGCAGGAAGAAAAAACACTGACTCGGTCTGCCTTACAAACAAACCTCAAGAACAAAACCACAAGAGTAAAGCACACATTACCTCATGACACACTTGATATCGGAACAGTGGCAGTGTGACACAGAATGACCCACCACACTCTGGAACCCCAGGGAACCTCACACTTAAAGGGACACCACCTTAGAATACTCACTCTCAGCTCTATCTGCCGTGCGACACAAACAAACATTGACTGTTGTTTTGCACGGCTGTCACTCCTCAAGTGTCCTCCCGTGCCCGAGTGTGCACAGACATGCATGTCGATGTAGTCGGAGGGTTGAAGAACACGTGAGCCTGTCAGCGGAGGAACTGAGAGGGGTGCAAAACCACTCAGGACTAAGATGTTGCAGGGGCATGCGCTCTGAGTTTAATACTGAAACAACAAAGTTTTGTAATTCCAGTTTCAACCGCAAGGTTGATTCTTGATACAAACTGAGGAGTATACCTTGAAAGTTAGACTGTGACTATCTGCAAAGCCTACACTATCTGGAGTGTATTATGCCTTAGTATTTACAAGACAGACTGGGTAGTAGGTATTTTGAGGAGCTGTTAGAATGGGGAAGATCTTTGCTGATGTCTGAACAAATTTTATTTCGGATGAGAATTATATAAAGGATCCAATGAGGGAATAATTAAAGAAGTTTCTTTTAAATTAATGTAATTAGTGGCACTTTGTAAACTGAGGTTATGTTTAATCCAAGGTGGAGTCATCCTTTAATTTTACTATAAACTAAGAATCCATGCTATATATACCAGCATGTGTTGTTGCTGATATGCAATATCTCCTCATCATTTCAAAACTACCTCTGACTTAGCACAACCAGAAACACATTGCACGTTGCTTCTCTGTATACAAATACTACAATGTACAGAAAGGCTGTGTGCATTAAGATGCTGATAATGTTTCATTGCAACTTAATACTGTACATTATAAGAGCGTTTTTCAAATGTGTGCCATCAATGTATTCTGTATGTCAGTGTATGCAGTTAAAGTCTATTTGTTTCTGAGCTCTTACATGGCGATGACATATTGTATCATTAAAATCTGTCAGTCCACGAAAAGACACCTCGATCACAAATATGACACACTTAATTCCTTGTGATTTACTGCTAGAGGAATTATTTATCACTTACAAATTATGCACACCCAGGAATACTAAACCAGCTGACACCATTGATTAGATCTTTCGGTTCTGGCAGAGGACCGGTTTTAGAAATCAGCATTAAAAACCTGCAGACTATTGACTGTAGATGGCATGTGATTGAGAACCACCACATTATAAACAATGTCATGCAGTTGTCGTTTTGTGATGGTGGGAGAGTATTAACCTATTTTCTGTTCAAGCAAGCAGGTAAATCCTACTTTTCAATGGTCCGTTGTTTTCATATCTAGAACTAATATTGCAGCTAAGGTATTGTGTTTTCTTTTTTTTCTCATTCAAATTAATATTAGTTTGTGTCTAACATTTGTAATGAAAGACATATTTTGTTCCTTACAAACTGGGACTGTTTGAGAAAACTGTTAACTTGAATATATATATTTTGTACTGATTTGTTCAATGGTAAACAAGGATCAATTGCTTATATGACACCACATATTACAAATGGTTTTTCTTATTTTATTTTATTTTTATTTTTTTGCTCTGAATAGTTTTTTAAAAACTATGTACTACCTATATACGTACCTCAAACAGACTGATAAAAATGGACTAATAATCAATTGACAATACCTACCTCCAGTCTTGAAAAGGAATGATTTTGCAGGATTACTTCAGTATGAGTTTCAATGGCATATGATTTAACATATGTTAGGACTGCAAAAAACTCCATGCTCAAAGTGTTGTATCTGTTTTAAAACTTCAAAACCAAGTACATTTGGATATCTACCCTTAGAACGAACCCACCTTTAAAAGTGTGTTAAAAACTTTCAGGTTTTGAGATAGATATGTTTTGATTTTTTTATAATGTATTCATGTATATGTATTTTGTTTGTTTTTAATTAGTAGATAATGATATACTTGATTAGCTGTTTTGTGTACTTTACACAAATGTGATTTTCTTTTATTGTTATTATGGTTAAACCAGACGTTTTTCAAAATGCTTTTTACTTAGTGATGGATTATACCATTTTCCACCTCTTACCATGGCAATCTTTGAAATGTTAACATGGTAGTCTTAAGTGGTCCAGAGGTAGTGCCTCAGAGAAAGCTAGATCTAAAATGTCAACGCTGCGCTTGCCACTCACACGAGTATGTAACTGCCATATCCACTGGTGTCAGGTTAACAGTGGCTACATGCTTACATGCACACTCATAATCCACCGTGCCAATTGTGAAAATTGTCAATGTTCTAAAGCATAGTGGCCCGTCAGTGTGCATGTCAAGTGGCCTTGTCGTTCCCCATCTGTGCTAGTGACCTGTGTGTTGCTCAAAGTTAGAGCTACTTACTGAATATCTCTGGGAGGCATGTTTCACAACACATTCAAGCAAAAGAAAAATCACAGGCACCTGTCGAGCTTGTTGAAGTGACTGGCATACCTGTGTGTGAGCTGGCAAAAGCATGTTGTACAATAGCTTTGAAAGAAAGCATATATTGGCATGTGGGCAGAACGCAAAATATCTGATACCGCAAATATTCAGGCTGTGTTAAAGGTGCACTCCACAATTGTGCGGTGGGGAAAGGGGACAGTGTAACCAAAACTATAGCAAACTGCAAAACTACAACTACAACCAAAACAGTTTCAAATACACATTTAAATCCAGACAGATTGGGGAGTGTACCTTTAAATAACGTATTTCTTTATGGTTCAGCATATTATACACTAAATTGTTGTCTTGGTGATTCTGTTATACTGTACCTCACCGTTTGTCAGAATGCAGAGGCCACTGTTGATTTTAGAGCTTTTAACTCTGGGAGTCTTGAATGAAGTTGATCTTTTACCTTCATGATATCTAGTACAATCGAATACACACTACTACCTCTATAAGGGCCTATACTGTTACCTCAGATTCAAACTTAATTACTGTTAAAAGATTCAGGTGTCCGAGAGCATGGGGAGAACATCTTAAAATTTTATATATATAGATATATAGTTTATTTTTGTGGGGGATAAATTTTATAAGACTGTTTCTCTCTGCCTCTCTGTCACCATTATAGGTAAGACTGGACATATAACTTTTTAAAGATGTTTCTTACATTATGCAATGCTATGTAATCATCCTAGCTGTGATTGACAGCTTCTCTCCACTCATTTTGTATAATTTCAAATGTCTTCTACAGTATCTAATCTTATCGCTTTCTCTAGCCACATAGTATCACTGATTTAGATTACACTTCAAATTGCCTGCTTGCTAAACAAAAAAAAGTTCTCAAGATATTCACAGCCTTATTCAGCACAATAAAAAGTATGGCATTTGTGACAACAGCGTATTTGAGTTCTTTATTTGTAATTAAATTATCTTAGATTGTGGATTAGTCATATGACTTGAAATACAAGCAAACATGCATCACATTTTTGCATGTTAAATGTTCAGGTGTGAATATGTGCTCTAGTTTTCGGCCATGCGTAGAATACATTTACAAGTAGGAAATGGTCCCTTTAAATTAGTTGACAGCTCATACACAGATTATTTAAGGACCCCCTGCCTCTTGGGTACTTTAACATAAAAGGATGCAATCATGTAGCATTATAGACCACATAAGTCTAATATTCAGAGAGAGAGAGAGTCACTTAATAAAGTCATTTGGAATCTTTGGCCATTAGCATTCATGGGATCTGAGCATCATAGATGTTTAACGGGATTACACATCTAGTTTGGCCATGGTTTAGTAGTATAGTAGCTATTAGCAGCAGCAATGTTATTGTTGTTTTGCTCCCACACACACTACCCCCGCCCTATCCAGTATTTCAAATTTGTTCCCGCTCCGTTACATCTCTCTGTTTTTCCCTCCATTTTTCTTCCTCCGTGGACTTCACTTAGAAGACACGGCCACCTCTGAGCCCCTGACCTTTGAACCTAAAGGAGCGGAGGAGGGGTGTGCGAATAAGAGGTATGGGGCGGGAGTATGGGGGGGGAGGGGGTGCACATCAAAGACGCCCAGCTCCCAAGGCCCCTCCAACCACTGACTGCCCTTACCAATACAATAATACAATACAATTGGAACACTTACCTTTTCCTGTGTCTTGTTTGTATTCCTCAAAAGCGAATTGACAGTGACTGAGTATCCTCCTGAAGAGCAGACGTGAGTATATTATGCCTCCCCCAAATATCCTAGCTAGTGTTCATGCAGTAGAACAGTCTTTTTTGTTATTTTACAGCTAGCACAGCTAACAACTCTGGCGCCACATTTCAAAATGACATGGCTTGTTTGTTCTGTGTTTGGGCCTGCAGACAAACTCCAAGGTCACTACAGCAATCACTGCATTCATCAATGCAGGCATCTACATAGCGGAGCAGCCAATCCCCTGCCAAAAGATGAGACAAAACAGGCCTTGGGGTCACTTTGGCACTGCAGAGAGAGAGGCTATCCAGACTGTTAGCCGTAGCCTATTGAATTGCGTCCGAAATAGGTCTATTTATATTTATTGTGGCTAAGGATGGTTGTGTCATCATAATACAATGAACAGTTGTTGCTCAACAACTCCTCTCCCCCAACTTTTGGCACTGTGTTATAAAAAAAAGAGATATCCACCCCCTTTCCCCCTGCACCAACAAACACACGCACACACGCACACACTCACACACGCACGCATGTACACACACGACCCCAACATCTTGAGTAAATATTGAATCTAAATATCCCACTTGTGTTGTGTAAGGAAGCGCTACTTCCAGACTTCCTCAGAAAAGAGCGAAGGAGACAATGACTCGCTTTTCCTCTCATTTCCTATGTCCCCAGCACTTCAACTACACTACTGACCCTGAGGGATGGCTATTGGAGCTGACGGTCGTTTTGCACTGGGTGAATTAATTTGATCAAAGTCCTGAGCTTAAACTACAACAGAACTCTTAATTTGTTTGATTTGTTTTATGGGAAATCATATCGTAAGATTACAGAGCTTGTCCTTAAGACAGCAATAAAAAACCCGCAGGTAGGAAGATAAATGCCAAAAACAACCTCTTTACAAATTCCTCTACATGTTTTATGGCAACTTAAACGCCTCGCACATAAAGATACTTTAAATTCTGGAGCGTTCTGACAGTGTGTATGATAAGGAATTGCCCGAGGAAGTGTGAGAACTCCTTCCTCAGCTTGCCCTCGGTTTAAATAACTATATTTTTTCTTTTTAAGATAGCTAGCTTCCAGAAAGTGAGCCTGAATTGCTGTCCCTCCTGCTAATGGAGGGACAGGCAGTATGGTTAACTGCTAGTCTACTCAATGCTACTCTAGTTTCCCTGGCTGTTGCTGACCTTACGCTGCCCCTATAAAGACATGTTACATAGTGGGCTCAGCGATGCACCAGGAGCACGTTGCCAAACAATGCATCGCTGTTGCATTTTGTGAAGTCTTTTTATCCTGAGTGAAATGTTAATTTGTCTCCCATGGCCACATGAGAGGAAATAACTGCTTCCTATTCCATTTCCTCTCATCACTTCTGCCATCTCTTGTCCCTCACACCTCCTACTCATGAATCCTTTCTTCCTTCCTGGGCTGTGGACAAAGGATGTCTCGCAGCAAATGTTGGACCAGCATAGAACAATATGTTATTCCATCCTCCATAGCCTGGTTTAACCATGTTCAAACCGGTCTGAATATTGTGAGGTGTTTGTATTGACATTGTAAAGACAATGTCCTAAGCGAGCCTAAGGTGTAGGCCTATATGTTTACCGCCAATACTATATTCCCACCACAGTTAAGTCCACACTTGAATTCTTGTGCAAACCTGCTAGAGTGTGGAAGGTTTTGAGTGTATGGGTCTCAGTTTAGTTCACATGCAAAAAACAAAAACAAAACAACGGGTGTTTAAAAAATGTTCATGTCTTTTTACGCGTGAGTAAGAGAATAGAAAAAAATAAGGTGATGCGGTCAGTTAAGATAGTTAAGACAGAAACATAGTAGGCCTACATAAACATAATTACATGGCTCAATTTCGCACGTGGATGCAACGCACGTGTTTTGCTTCGGGAATGTTTACCCTGAGACCGTTAGTCCACTGAGTCACTTCCAGGGCCCATGTTCACCCCTCCGGTCGGGACCTGAGACTTCTGTGACTCATTGTCCCGTCTCACGGCACATGCCTGTACGGAAGCATAAACCCCATCAGACAGGGCACAGTCATCGAGGAACGATTTCCTCTCACTTTCGCCCTTGTCTTCTATCTCCCGTGACTCACATTGGCTGTAGGTTATTCCCCCCCCCCCTCTCCCCCTTGCTTCCCTCCTCATGGACTTCGTTCTCCTCCTCTGTGGCTTTGTAAATGACCTCAGTTTAATGAAGCACAGGCCAGGAAGGTTAGACCAAACCGCATCAACTGGGGAACCTCCCTTCCCAGTTTACGCTTCGAGCCACCCCGAAAGCAGAGCAACTGTGCCATTCGCGTCTTGTAGAAACTTCAAAGGCCTGCGTTACACTTCAGAAATGCATCTGTACATTCTTTGGCAGCAACTAGTGTGATGAGTCAACATGACTCGCCAGCAGGAGAAAAAAAGACCTCCAACCCAGACTTCATGAAATATGATATTTAAGGCCCTCAGGACTAATTACCTAAAGCTGATATGATGGAAGCTCACGTAGGCCTATCCCCACCTCGAGACGAATGGGGCTGATATATGCAATATTAATTATTATTTTGAATATATATAATATATTTGAATGACGGTTAAAGGAAGGCATATAACCTAAACACATATGCCTAATATGCACACGATATTAGGCTAGTTCTTGTGACAAATGTGAGCTTGACTAATCTGAAATGTATCTTTATTATTATAAGACTGGTACTTTAAGAATATATACATTAGTGCATTTCCCATATATAAATGCCCAACGGGGCTGTACCTGCCACCTGATTGGTCCGAATGGTTAGGTAAGGAATGCAACTGCAGATCTGGCTAATAAAGTTTGTCTATCTGATTGGCTGAGCGCACATCACTCAGACAACATGTACCGCCCATACCACAGTCTATAGCTGTGGAAAAACAGCAGACTTAAAAAGTAATGGAAATTAAACTACAATGGTCACGATTTTTTAAGTAAGTATACTGTAAGTACACAACTATGATATATATTTTATTTATTTCACTAGAAATGTTGGCACATGCACTGGATCTCCTCACACGTGATTTAGGAAGAAGATCCGGTTTCAGGTCAATAATACATCCATGGGTCAACCAGGTCAGTTACCTCACCTGCATCCAAACGTAGGTCTTCATCTTTCACAATTGAGAGCAGTATGTAGTAAAAGTATTAAAATAATTTAATCTGGAATGTAATTGTACCTCCTTTTGTATTTGTATAGGCCGTATGATGCTTTTCATTCACTGTAATGCAGCCTGGGCTAATTATAGGCTATAATTTCACTGTTCCCATCTATTTTAGAGGGGTTCTCTTCACTATAATCTACTAAATGATTGTCCCACACTGACATCTAGTGCCAAATCTATAACACTGCAGTCATACCTTGTCTGACCGCAAAACAAGTTAAACAAGGTTAACATGTCTTCTGGACAAAATATTATGACAGGCTTGACAACTACAACGCTGACATTAGTTCAGATCGAGCAATCGCTTTGTGAGCAGGCAGCATGTTTAGATAAATCTGATTCACCCATTCACACTCAATCACCGATGGTGATTGCTGCCATGCAAGGTGCGACCAACCAACCAGGAGCAGTTGGGGGGGGGGGGGGGGGGTTTGGCATCTTGCTCAAGGATGCTTACAGGTAGGTCAACACTGGGTTTCAAACCCACGACCTTCCGGCTGGCCTAACATAAAGTGTAAACATATAAAAGTACATAGTTTTGCTGCCTACATTTTTCTATAAATTAGGCTACGTTTCTGTTGTCTAATGTAGCCTACAGTGCATCCAAGTCAGAGCAAAAACCTCCAGGACTTTTCCTAGAGCTCGCCGCCCTGCCAAACTGAGCGATCGGGGGAGAAGGGCTTTAGTCAGGGAGGTGACTAAGAACCTTATGGTCACTCTGACCCAAAGCACACAGCCAATATAACAAAGGAGTTGGTTCGGGACAACTCTGTGAATGTCCTTGAGTGGCCCAGGTACATGTGATTAAAACATTTTTTTTAAATAGATTTGCATATATTTCAAACAAACTTTTATCACTTTGTTATTAAGGGGTATTGTGTGTAGAATTGTGAGGGAAAAAACATACTTTAATTCATTTATTTATTAAGGCTGTAACATAACAAAATGTGGAAAAAGTGAAGCGCTGTGAATACTTTCCAGATGCATTGTATATACCACAGACTAACTACCAGCCTACACAGCAAATTACTGTAGCCACATTCTCAAGGATGATTCTTAAACATCACAAGGTTTCCTTAACATATGGCTCCATAATATCGTGGAGCGCTTCAATGGTGACAGAAGAGTGTTATTTGGCTTTCACTCAAAACATGGTTCCCAGACGCAGATCAATATAGGTGCTTCTGCTAGTGTAGTGCCGAGGTCAGATCGCACAATTACATGACTAGGCTACAGAATGGCTACAGAATGTGATACGTAGCCTGTAAATATACTGTAATTGTATCAATATATATTTGACGATATAGCGTATAGGCCTACCCTATTAGATTTGCTATTAGCAATGCAATAGTAGCTATGATTTTATCAATGTTTGATATAATAGGCCTAGGCACTATGGTCCAATTACATATTTTTGAATATGTAAACTAAATATTAATATAAATAATACAATTGATCTCTTCTCCAAATATGTCTTTTTCTACTTTTGCGATTTCATCTGAAATCTGAAGTATTTTGTACGCACGTTGTGATTGGTGTGGAAAGAGTCGCAATAGGCGGCGTCATAACGTCAGAGGCGCAATATTTTTTTTCTTATAAACAAGTAAGACATTTATTTGGAAGAATGTACACTCAAACAATAAAATAATTCTTAAATACGTACATTCATCTAATAACACTTTTGCGTGCATTACTATAATATAACGTTGTTTTGTAACTCAGCGTTGTCTTATGTAATAACTTTTACTTTGAAATATGATTCCGGATAACCTTTGGCAAATGCAGCACAATGGTTGTAGACATATGGTTCAAGTCAGATAGCTAGATGCTGATTGTAGTTTAAAATACATAAAACAATATTTCTTCAATCCACTTACTGAAACAGCTGCAGTTTTCTAAATATGTCTGCAAGGAATCCGGGAACAAACATTGGTAAGAGTAGCTATTAGCCGTTGGTGCACGTTTATGAGCCGTGTTGTATAATATTTTTTTATTAATTTATATCGGTAAAATTAATCTAATTTTGGTACGTAAATATAATATAGCTGTAGATATAAGGGCGTTTATAGCAGTTGACCTACAGTTCTGACTTACATGGTAGGTTAGCTCCATCTGTAGAGTTCAACCATATTGTGAAACATTAATCACGTCATTTGGTTAATATAATGCTACAATATTTCAAATCAAGACAATATGTTTCAAGACAAATACAATAGCTTCCATGTCTCCTGTGAAATATGGTAGGCCTTTCAATCAGAAGCACATCGACGTTATATGACTGACATTGTGACATGTCATGAGGCAGCCATTATTTGCACAGAAGCGAAGTTCAGTAACCCCAAGGGGCTTTTTGGATGGCACTCAATGTACATCAGTTAAAAAAAAATATAATAATTTAATGTTTTCACTGCGAAATGTTGTAGACCCAAACATAGTGTTTTAATTAAATGGCAATCAGACTTCACTTAAACTAAATCTGTCATCTTTTTCTATTCGTGTGACACTTGTTGACTTGTGTTGTGTGTCAGATTTGGAATGGGTGTCCAAAGTAAGAGTGAACACACAGGCTGTCCTAAAGAGAGCCCAACAGATTCAAGCGTGTAAACTGGCCAAGAAGCAATGGCAGGTACACAAGTTCGTTCTTTTTCTAAAATCTATGTGTAGTGACAGTCATGACAGTCATTTAAACATGAACATAATATAGATGTACACAGACAATTTATCATCTATTTTCACAGGTAAAAGTGATTTAGAGGAGTATCATGTGCGGGGCAGAGCTGAATGGACATGATATAGACTATTTATATACATGTATTAGAATGAACATTTATAAACACATTGATGTAATATTTTTGGCGTCCACATTATATTAACCCCATGGTTTGCAAGGTGGCCTGGTTGCTCAAAGCGGTGACATGCATTGACCTGACGACACTTGCCGGTGATGACACTCCGTCTAACGTCCACCGCCTTTGCCTAAAAGCCATCCAGCCAGTCCGACACGATTTGCTGAAGAGCATGGACATGCACGACAAAGGTTTGAACCAGCTTTCCACTTGGCTAGAGTAGGCTCTCATGTTGCATAAAATTAATCATTTAAATGAACAGAATTGGTACTGACCCATATTCACACACATACTCTACATCATAGCAGGGTATGAACCAACTGGTTATTTGGTATGAACAGCTGTGGCTAGTTAAATGAATGTAGCAAAATCTGACGATACTATGAAAGTACTTGTTCATTTACATACCTAAATTAAGCAGGCAAATTATTAATTCTATAATGCTATTTCAACATGAACCATCTGAAAAAGATTGTCATTTTCAAAATGGTGTATACTATTTTTAAATGTCAAACCAGCACGTCAGACACAATGTTCCAAAACCTAGCCCAGGAACGGCCATGCTCCTATCATACTGGGATACAACCTCTAGAGGGCGCTGCACACATTTTTTATCCTCCTTCAGAAGTTAGTCTTGTGCTGTGCCCTCCATCGCCAGGTGTGACCACTGCTGCAGTATGCGTGTACCCCTCTCGTGTGGCAGACGCCGTCAGATCGCTTAAAGCAGCCAATTCCAGCCTACCTGTTGCCTCGGGTAACAGCATTTGTATATATGTGTGTGTGTGTGTGTGTGTGTGTATGTATGTATATATATATATATGTGTGTATGTGTATATATGTGTGTATGTATATGTGTGTGTATGTGTGTATATATGTGTGTGTGTATGTGTGTATATATATATATGTGTGTGTGTATATA
>JAODTR010042360.1:0-19533 GCA_025399935.1 Amblyopsis rosae | reverse complement strand
AGACAACACAGCCCTCAGGTTCATGGGGGCACCCAAACCTCTCCACCACGATAAGGTGATGGTTCCCGGAGAGGCTCTTTCCCTGTAATACAAATTATAAAATGAATGACAACACAAAACTAAAAACTAAAGAAAAGTAGTATTCCATAAAGACAGAGGGTTACTTTAAGCTTTATACATCTTCACCACTAGAGTACATGCCCTCAAAATGCACAAGCACGGTTGTTATCAGCGATGGATCTCCCTCTCGCGTTGAACTAGATCTGCTTTCACATGGCATGTCCTTAGTGAAGTACAGAAAACATCCACAGTGATGCAGAAATTGATTGGGCATCCATGGTGGCTGATTGTAATTCAAGGAATTGAGAGGGCCATATTAAGGACGTTAAGCATAAAAGAGTTGGGGGGGGTGGAAGTGAGCATTCAGACGAAGCTGACTGGCACACAGCTAGCTCAGCCCGCGTCCAAGTAGAGCACTCCTTCATGCATGCAGAACATGCAGACTTAAGTCACATAAGCCATTTTAATAACAGTTTGGATGTCAATATGCTGACGTGAATGGCGAGGATAGGATGCTATTGTTGGCTTAAAGTGTCGTCAGATTGTTGTTTATTTCACACACCAGGTTTTTGGCAGGTTACTGGTTTAAGCCACCACAATGATACAGAAGTTCCATTGATTCCATTATGCCAGTCTGTTTAAATGGTTGGAGAATGTGGCCCTCTCTTGACATATTCTTTTTAGAGTACTAGTGTGTTTTTTCCACACAGTAATCCATTATATTCTCCTGGCATCCATAATTGGATATACTGTACATAGTGTCACGGGGCTAGCCCGTGCCCTACAAATGAATGTACACGTCTATGTATTTTAATTGTTTCTAAGATGTATGATCCAGAAGGAAGGAAGTAGACCAGTAAACAGAAGAAAGTAGAGAGAGCTACGGGACCCTAGTTTAAAAGGCTTTTGCCTGTTGTAGTTTATTTTTTAGTCTTTTGTTTTAAATTCGGTGTTCAGTTATTTTAGTTTTCATAAAGTTTATTTTTGTTCACTTTGAGTTTTGATTAGCATGTGCTCTACCTGCTGTTGCTAAATAAACATACCTGGACTGCATAATTCTAGTTGTTGAGCAACCTTACACATAGCTCTGAGACAAGAGCGTCATACACTGAACAAACAATGGTGTTGTTTCCGCATTAGGGCCTGAGCTCAAATGAGACCATGACTGCAAATCATAAGCAGGTAGTGTTTGATCAGCATTAGGCTGTCCCAATTCAATCAAAGCAGAACAAATATTGTACCTGACGTTGAATAGCTTAGCCCAATTTTATATATATATATATATAAGATTTATGTTGTTTTGATTCAACAGTCTAAGGGTACGGTCACACATGGGTGAAATTGGCAGCTGCCAGTATTCGCCTTCCGTTCACTTCCATTCTATGCGAGCGAAGGAGTGAATAAAACCTTTGCTTCTCGTGGCGAAGCAAAATCGCATCTACACTTCATCTGGAGTTCAACACAGCTGAACATTGATCGCTAATTCGCTCAACCAACAGCAAGGACGCATGTGTGGCTGACCCCACAGGGCTGCATTTGTATGTCGTTTTGTTAGCGAGGCAGGATGGAATGGAGAATACTTTGATAATGAATTTCGCATCGGAAGGCGATGGTCCGTTGCCTGCCCAGTTTTTCATTCGTGTATGTGTGACCGCAGCCTTATTATGCATTTTAACCTCTGATCTGTAGTGTTTTAGGAACAATATATAACCTAAAATCCACCTTAAAATGTAATACAAAAAGGATAATCACTGATGCAGCATGAAAAAAGCATGGGGAAAAAAAACTGTTCATGTATAGATACATCCCTACATGGTCTCTCAGCAGATCAGTCAACAGCATAATGGTTCAGCAAATATTATAAGAGATTGATACCATAAAGGTTTTATGAGATTTGCTTTTACAAGATGGATACCGTAAAGGATTTTACTGATGAAATGCCAATGCTACAGCTGGGGTTGGGCTGGGCTGACTATGTTACAGTGCAGACATTTGAATTAGTTACTAGGCAATATAGCTATTTATTATCACCAAGGAATGAGGGACTTTACAGGGACAGGGACTTGACTTGACTGAGGGAATGACACAACATGTGGGCTTTGTTATAGTGGTATAAGGTATAAGAGGAAACAGTTCGTAATGTAGGCCTATAGCAAATAGTATTACAAATGAAAACATGTTTTACAGTGACTAATGCATTATTGTGTCAATTAAAATGGTTTGTGATCATCACTAATCCAGGCAAAACATTTAATTACAATGTCTTCAAAGATTGCTTTCCAAAACTCCTAATGCCTTTCGTACTCTATTATCACTCAACAATTTTGGTGCATCGTTAAAGTGTAGTTTAAAAGGCCTTTATCTAAAGATAGAAAACACATGCTACAGAAAACAATTGCCTTCAACAGTACAAAACAGCTGCTTTGGGATGACGTATTAATGGATCCCACTCCTTGCTGTCTACATTGTAGCAATGGCCATGCACATGAGTAATAGCCACTGTATCAGCAAAGGGGTATGGGCTGAAAAAAGATTAAGCAGTTATATATTATGCTACAGGAGAACTTAGCCATAGCAGTAGTACCGTTAATTGAGAAATTGGAAAGGATAGTGATATGCGTTACATTGGTCTCTAAGACTTAAGTCAGGCACTCCAGCACAATCAATACAAGCATCCCAGAACTTGCAGTCAGAGTACCCATTAATGCCACTGCACACTTGTTTACCTCTGCATTAATAAGTAACATTAACTCTGCTCTGATTTGACAGATGAGTACATCAGCACATTTGTGAGAGAGGGAGAGGGAGAGAGAGAGAGAGAGAGAGAGAGAGAGATAAAGAGATATACAATACACTATGGCAACGGTTAGCTAGGACTCGCTAAGGTACAGCAACCCATCCTTCAAGCACACCATTTCTCCTACCTACTGATTATTTATGTGGTGCCAGTAAATGTGCTGAGCATGGCTAAGTGTATAAATAGTGGTATAGACATCACCGGTAACTTCTGCTCACATAGGGAAAAGGGGAGGGGCAGGCGTATTAACTGAGCACCGGATCATGAACATGAGACCTCCCTCTCCTCCCTGAATCATCAACCCAGAGAAACCTTTACCAGTGCATGCTGGGAGACCCATTGTTAACCCTGCTGACCTATTGTGTTTGGCTATGCTTACTGCCAAATTATTCATATGAGATGACGACGTGCCTTATTCTGGTTTAGCCTTGCTTCCTCGTATCTATGTCTGGAATAAGGCATGATTTTGCGTGAGGCTTGGTTTTGACTTGCTAATAACAAATCTAGAGCTATTATTAGTGCATATTGTTTGGCATCATTTTCACAGGCAGCTTTTATTATTGATGAGTGCCCTTGTGGTTACTAACATTATGTGAATTATGTTTTTTCAGTATCAAGTAGCGAACATAACAGTTTCAAATGTACAGTAGTAATTACATTAGACTTACTAATCACGATAGTGCTTTGTTACGTTACTCCTGAGCCCTATCTGCTGTAGTCTGGCTTTTTTCCTAAAAAGCTTTTTATAAATACATTTTAACATCGATTGTATATAGATTTTTTATCTACATCCAGGAGCTAATACTTGCACTGAAATTGCATGCCCATATAGCTAAAAATAAACCGGTGATAACTCCGTAGTCTTGCCGTAACAGTCAATGACCGAAGTCTTCACCCTAAGGCGCTCTAACTCTAAATTGACGAGAAAGGCCATTGACCAAGCTGCAATTTTTGACGAGTTGGGAATGAGAACGTGTTGCTGTGTTGGTCTGAAATTAGCAAAGACACTTGCGTTCCTGTTTTACGCCGGATGTAACATAGGGCCTAAACTCATACATCATCCTAGTACACATCATGGTTAGAACCGTAGCAATGTGCACAAGCATTGTTCAAAATTGTGTTTGCATTATCCATTGCAAAATATTTACTTTCTCATAGTATAAAATACATTATTATAATATTTCTAAACATTTCTTTCTATGGAGTGCTGAAAGGCACATTACATTTATGGAGAGGAACCTGAGATGAAGGCCTGTCTCAGGCCATTTGCTATTTGAGATCTCTGGAGGTCCCATTGGCCACCCGAAGGCACTGGTAATGGTCAGTGTGCCTGCCCACTGTGTTCTGTAGGCATGAGAACCATATGGCGTCTGTTAAGTCACAGTCAATGGAGGTGGTGCAACAGAGCTGACTGGTATCTCGTGAAAATCATGACACGCTTGACTGCCTGTGCTTTTAAAGCAGCCACGTGATGGAAACTGGAGTAGACAGAAGGAATACCTCAATAGTGCAATCAGATCAGCATGCTTGAGTGCATAGTGCAGTTATGGCTCATCCCAATTGCTTTCCCATCATGCAAATGTGTATTTTGCAATGCTGCTTTAAGAGAGCAGAATACAGTACCACATATCAGTAGGCAGAGTCAAAAGACGTTTCTACATGATATGCTCACTCCATATGTCTGCCATAAATCAAGATGAGATGTTATTTGGTATTTTAATACTGATTCATTGGCATGAAAAGTCATATCAACAAAGAGATATTCATATTTTTGTTTATAGCGCAGTATTTTTGATATTGTAATCTAAATGAAGTCTAACTTCTAAAATCTGCCTACATATAGATAGACTCAATGAATTATTATGACTATAGTCTAAACTAATATTCACATGGGATATTGCCATATTCATAAGCATAGTCAAAGTAACAATGGATGATATTATATTCCAGGCACATATGTTTTGTATTGACTACATAAATCAGTAGAACTACCTTTGCTCTTGTGGGCTTTTGCTTTAGACTAGCTTCACACTGTAAAATACTGCAAATCCAAGACAAAATGTCCACTAAAACCTCCGTTCTTTATGTGAAGACAGCCACGCTTTCACTCCCTCTCACTGCTGCTTCTCCCATGTGTGAGGCTAAGCGAAGCAACTAACAAATAGCTGTTTGTCCTTGGAAATGGTTGCAAATGATGGCAGGGAAGCCAGTGCAGGCACACTGGCTGAGACAATTCCACTAACCTAAGCATTGCCACATATGACTAATGAATGATTCATTAGTCATATGTGGCAATGCTCTGAGAATACTGTGCCTTGTTCTTTGTTTCAAAACTCATATTATGAACAATTTGCACATTATAAAAAATTTAAAACAAAATGGGAGCCTGTTATTTATATAGTATGAAAAAGTGAAAAGTAGGGTTGTATGGGTAGGTACCGGTAGTAAGATTGCAGTTGATGCTAGAAGGTAATGATTGTGGTGTGAAAACTATCAATCAATGGTAGAATGCATCAGTGCACATGAACAGTGAATGGACACTGCCGTTAAATGTGGTGCAGAGGCATGAAATTGTATGTCACATCACTGTCTTAGGTCAGCTACAGTGCAAATCATTGGACACTGCAAAGTTGTTTTAGTAGGTTGAACTCAAATAAACACACCCTTCCCTCTTAGTATCCTTGGGGTTAATTTGAACCCATTCACTTTTACACGTCTCTAAACAAATTATGGACACACACACAAATATATATATATATATATATATATATATATATATATACACATTATTATACATTTTTCCTAATTAAATGGGGACAACTGGGTAAACATAAAATTTACATGACTACTTTATATGTTGTACAAGTCCTGTACACATTTTGTATGCATCAGTGTTCTTTGGGCCAGGCTGTTTTAACTGTATAAAATATTTGTGGAAAAAATGTATACATTTTACACACATTTGTTTCTGTTGTTGTTGTTGACCGACCATGACTGACACTCGACCGGTCTGTCCAACTATAGCAGGTTAATTTACCGATCATATAGGCATACAGACAATATTAGTAGATGCCGCTGACTGACTGACTGACTGACTGACTGACTGACCAACCTTGTTCAACAGTGCATGCACTACATTCATATAGGTGGTGGTAATTCACCATGTAGATAGTTGGTGGCGGTGATGCATTACGTGTAACATCCACCACAGGAGTATTGCACCCTTTAAACCCATACTGGTATTAGCCTACTATTGTGTTGGCTCATGCCCGCGGCCGGTTGAACTATAAACTTTCCGAGTTTTTACTTGATAGGAAAACCAAGAGAGCAAATAGAGCAAATATGTTGTTCATTTGACGGAGGTGGCTGGTACATTAGTGTCACTGTGCAGCCATAGTGTTGTAGAGCGACTCAAAACACACTTCGGAAGTCTGATTTGAGTAGCCGGTAGGGCTGTCACGATAACCGCAATATTGCAATACCGCAGTGTTGCTAACCCAACCGTGGGGATGATTACATTTCATTTTTTTCATGAGGCTAGCACATCAAATATTAGGTTTCATTTTGGAAATATATGTGCTATTGAAGCACACATTGCCCCCTGCATGGGAATGTATGCATTTATGACGCTGACGTTGCACTTCACTGCACTTTACTACAGTTTTGTCACAATCCTGCCTGTTTTGGCAGCATGCATGATGTAGCGCCCCATGGATGTATTGGCAGTGCACACAATTCTCGTGTAATTCTTTTGGGACATGTCTATTTCTTGTGGGAAAAAATGTAATAGTTGTGCCCTACGTTTTGGGTTGTTAAACTGAAAACAGCCCAACAACTTGTTCCATAATTTTTTTCTGTCTACAACTATGCTAAATTAAGGTATGTAGTTTGGCGCATCATAGGCTTTTGGTCTTGCTCTATTTAATATGCTTTTAATTAATTGGTTATATTTTCCAGCTGACATTTTGATCAAACATATGCTGAATGTGATTGCATGCCTACAGTCAGAACACTGCGGTGCACTAAACTGGTATCCGATATGTCGTTACACATTGTCTTATTATGGACTGAAATCACTGGATTTGGGAGGACAGTCTGAACATAGCCAAAATCGGCCGGTAATCTGCGGACAATATGCAAAGAACAGCAAAGAAAATGCTCAGAAAATGTTTCTGCTTCAGCTCCACACCCACTTAACTTGCTGTGTGCAATAGACACAAGGCTACCATTTAAAAGCTTTCTTACAGTATTGTTGCCTACTGGAGTTTTATATATATTTTTTATTTTATTTTTTTTTTTTTTCTCACTAGCACAGTTTGTGCTGGTAAATATGTCTTTCTCGTACACAGCCTCTATTATTGTCTCAGGTGTTGATAAAACACATGTTTGCATCCTTATCAAGATGACTGCTTTTGCAATTACATTTGCCAAAAGTGAAGCCAAGCTATTTCTCCATTGTCATTATAACTGAAAAGGTTTTGCAGATGGGTTGTCTTTTATTCTCTATATTGCAAACAGCCACCAAAAGGTCAGACATGTTTGTATGGTTAGTCATGTTTTCAAAAAGGCATAATCACTTGTTTTCTTTCAATCAATTATAGTTTCCAAAGTTGGAGAACCAATCAAAACCATTTGTAGAAAATCCACAGTGACCGTCAACCTGAAGCAGCCCCTGAAGCGGGGGCTGCAATGTGGCGGGCAGCACACAAAAGTGTAACAAAACCTGGAGAGCAGACAACACACAATATCATTCTGTCAGTTGATTAAAGTTTATGTTGTTCTGTAATACAAAGGTCTAGCATCTCATTGCACTTTTTTCTTTAGACTTTTTATTTCAGTGTCTTTATTTTGTCACTGTTTGCACAGGTTATCATGACCCTTGGCATCAGCCATACACCAGTCGGATATTTTGTTACAGCATGCAACAATGCAAAAATGGAAAGCATGTTGTGTTTGCCTCTAAACTGCAACTAGCTTACTTCTAGTGCAAACGCTTAAACCCACACACACATACAGTACACATGGCCCTGTCCAAGATGGCAGCATTAAGTTTAGTTGTTAAATGTGTAGTAAACTCTATTCGTGAACTTAGCAGCACATCCATTGCCATGTAGTTGTGCTTTGCTTGTGCAGTAAACGCACACAGGGCACGTTTAATTGCTCATCATAGGGTTAGCTATCATAAATCATTAAGTGATGTGCAACCATGCGTGCAACACAATGTTTAAACATCGTTTTTGTGTAAATAGCCAAATAGCTAGCATGTAGCTATTATCACCTGGATGAAAAGAGACACAGGGATTATTCCACCCTGGGTGCATTCATTGTTGCCTACTGTCACCTGGATTCTAATAGCATCTGCCTATAATTTAACAATTGTAATGATAAGCCACAGGAAAAGTCCATAATTGTTTGTACAGTATGCATGAGATGGAAATAATTTGCTGAGACCTGTTTAGACATTTTCAATTAGTTATGGCACAAAATCAAAAGAAATGTTAACTGCACCAGTGTAAGTAAGGAAAATCCATACAAAGAAACAGACTGGTAAATTAAATTGGTTCTTTTACAGTTTAAAATTTGATCTCGAACAGAAGCTGAACTGGGAATTGTTTGATTGGAACACAAATGCTAAATCATTTTGTATTGAGTCTGAGTCAAACAACACGTGATTCTGAATCTTATTACAACTGGTGGTATAACCCCTGATATTTGTGCTCTCAAATTAAGGCGTGACCATGTATTTTTCTCTACAGACTCCTTTGAAATCAGCATTGTGAGAGGCACCTCAGAGAACACAATAATCTGGTGAGTCTCCCATTTTAAAATCAAGACCTTATTCAAATTTACATAATAGGCTACAGCTTTACACTATACAGTACAGCCTGGCAAGTATTGCTTACCCCTCTGGCTCAGGTACATTCTTAAGGTTATTAGTTAAGGCATGTACATGGTTATGCAGTCTAGGGTTTAACAATAGTAATGTACCTAAGGTCTTAGATACTGGGGCTATTAAAGATTGTTTAAAGCAGACATACACTTGTGTTTTGAGTTTGTCACACCACAGATAAAGGTATATTAATCACCCAGCCAAATTTGATTTAATAAAAAAGTTGGCAAGTATATAAAATTATGTTTAAAAAACGGGAAAAATATAGAAGGCGCTGTAACCACACCCATTGCGTGTTCTGCTGTAAACTCCATACCGCGGTGTTGTGCCAAAAAGGTATCCTCAGTCAAACATTGATTGGAAAATGTATACGTGCATTTTAGGAGTTGTGTTTTCACTTTAAATAGATGTATACTGGTAGAAAGGATTAGATTGGTTATAATATAGAGCTGTGTGTGCTCTCGTGGGCAAAAATCTGTATATAAAAAAAATACTTTTTGGCATGACACCTGCAGATGCCGTGATTTGCTGTTCTTGTCAAGTTAAACTAGCTTACAGCTTGTTGGATTGGATTTCTTCGTTTGGATATGTGGTTTATATTTTCTTTTAGAAATAAGATTGGACTACATAAAGACAGTTGGATTATTTGGATGCTGGTTTGAGCAATTAAATAAGAATGAGTGAGTTACAAATCAGAGACTGGTGAAGTGACTGGCAGTGTCACTAGTAAAAATAAACAACCAAAACATGTTTTATATTTGATAACACATGGTAATAATGAAGGGGATTGTGTCTATGTCACACTAAGCTTGCCAAACAGCCAAGATCAGTGAGCTGTAATAAGATACTGTAACAGCCAACACACATTCAGTATTGTCATTTTACTGCCGCCCCATGTGTTCGCTAGCAGTCCGAGGCTATACTGGGGAAACTGACAGAACGGTAGATTACTGTGATGCAACATTAGCTCGGAAAAATTAACTAATTACTGAAGGATCCTGTTAAAACACCTCCCACACCCACCCATGCAGTTGTGTTTAAAAACATTAACAGCTGGGGCAGAAATATGAGATTATGATGCTGCTACAACTTAATCAAGAACGTAGCATTAATTAACTATAGCATCGTTAGAACAGACTTTAAACACCTATGTTCACCCTCTTACCAAGCATCTGTGGATGTGTTGGCTTTGATTTTTGTGTTGCTAGAGAGAGCGTTTTTAGAAGAAAAATGTTTCATTACGCTGTATTGAGCCTTAAAATACTTACAATTCTACCACACCTGTTTTCCCCTTTGGATTACCAACTGATCCCACACGACTATATCAACAAGCTACATACAATAAAATAGTAACATTTTATCTCCAAATATCAACCCACAGCACACAGTCTGTATCAGTCCAAGCAAATGCTGACGTGAGTTCACATATGGAAAGAGAGAAAGAGAGGAAAGGAAGAGGGGCTGTACAGAGTCTCATGTGCCTTCAGCTGCATCTCTTCCAGTGACAGTGTTAGCTGTCCTCTCACATACAGTGCGGGTTGGGCTGGCGCCATGCTTGTTTGCCTTGCAGCCTGCGCAACGGGAGTCAGCTCCATTATCAGCACTACTGCTTCACCACCCTGCAGTAAAGCCAGAAACCTTTGTTCGTGCAGATTTAATTTCTTATCTCGATAGGGAAAACAGACCGTCTGATGAACAGCAAAAAACCCAGAGGCTGCTGTGAACACTACTGAATGCATACAATAGATTATTTGATAAACTTATGAACAGGCGTTGTTGTGCTGATGTTCTCAGAGGAATTTGGAGCTGGCAATTCTGGCTTAGGAACCTTCTACACCATTAGGGTAATGCACAGGCAGTCCAATGCCTTAATGTGTATATCACTTATATGTTGCTTTCATGCACTCTTGAATGATCACAGCTTTATGATAGTGATTGGAAACAGTTTAAGAGGAGACAGATGGTTTATGTTTCTCTTGAACCAATGCCAAACCAAGCCAAATTGGTCATCAGTAGATATGTTTTTCCATTTATTTACGCTAGAACAGCTATTTGCCACGTCATTGAACATTGTGTTCTTTAACGGTTAATTATTAAATTAGTGTATTCGCATAATTTCTGTCCTCCCTTGACTTTTCCTAAGGTGCCAATGAACACTTGTATTATAAGAATGTCAGTGGTGCGGTTGTAAGATCGAGTGCTGTGCAGCGCCAATAACTTCCTTCAATCATTGTGAGCATAGTGTAGTTGACCATGGTGCACCCACAGGTGCTAAGTGTCCTCGCTCTCCTCCCGAGTAACGATCAGTGCATTCTTGCTGAATGAAACACATGGAAACAATGAAGCATACAATGAGAACCAAGTTTACATGGATAATAACCCTCAATGTATTTCCAATACAATAGTGTTATGCTGTCAATTATGAAGAATAGCTAAAGGCAGTCCTAGTATTTGGATATATAAGTGCTATGTCTGTTTGAGAAGCAGCTGTTCTAATCACCTGAACGCAGGTACTTTGTTGAGAGGAAACTGATGGAAAATATAACAAGATGCCAAGGAGTCTTTGAAAATGCTACGGAACTTGGACTGGAATTAGTCTGGTGTGGATTCAGATGCAGTGACTCAACAACTGATCGAGCAGTGACTGCACGCTTACTGGTCCTGCATGCAAATTGAACTGGTCATTTGGACCGTTTTCTTTTCTTTGCGGACATGGTCATGTTGACCCACATCAGAGATTTTACTGTATATATATAGATTTTACAGTATATATACGATACGTGAGAACTGCATGATGTTCAATGTAAAGCCTGTATCCATATTCTAAGCACTTACATGTCTGTGCATACAGACACTTTGTAATTTCTCCGCAAAAATTACACTTACACCTTTCTATTTTTATAAAAGTAGTTGCTAAATTTCACACAAAATAGCAACTCTAATTTACAGTAGTCAAATGTATTGCTTCTGTTATTCACATCTTCCTATAAAATGTACAGCATGAAAATCCATTGGAGACTAATTGTGTTTAAGTTTTCAAGCCCAAAACAAAAGCCATTATATTATTGTGCAGAAGTTGCATGACCCTGATAAAGGAAACTAAATTAGATTTAAACTGAAGAGAGAACTAAAGCACCAGTAAACATTTGCTGTATTAATTATATATTTCTAAATGAAACAAAATGTTTTCATTATTCTGCAGCGTTATTTCAACATTTCTAAAATACAGGTGTAAAAGCGTATTTGTACTGCCATCTACTGTAGTATTAGAAATGTGTATTGGGCAATAAACTCTGGGCACTGCCTTTTTTGTGATGTCACATTGTATCTTCAGTGGTACCTCAGCGAATGGATAGCCTCACAATCACAAGGCCCCTTTCCCTTCCCTCCTCACACACTCACACAAAGCATTTTTCAAAATGACAGAGTCGGCAGAGAGAGGCTGGAACAGCCCCTCTTTAAGAAAACTATTGAATTAAATATGATTCACTTTACAGACATGTCACTGAGTCTTGAGCATCAAAGGGAAAGCCAGTGACACACAAAACATATTCAGTATACAGTATAGACTTTGAGTCTGATCGTTTTGTATCAAACTCAAGCCAATGAAAACCAATGACACATAAAATATACTGTATGTACTGTATATACTCTAAAGTGAGGAGCTGAGTTTGAGTCTGATAGTGGGCTAGGCTTTCACTGGTGACATACTTTGAGACAGTTCTTCCTCATTTCTGCCAAGAGGCATTTCTGCATAAGACGTTTCAGTGTGTAGTGTTCCGTAGAAGAGAACAGGAATATTTTTGCAAGTTTCAAAAGTTTGTTAAAATACAGCAAGTGCTCGTTCTAGCCGCACTAGTCACATTATTCACAGTGGAACCATTAGTTAGTCAAATATGAAGTGGGTGTAACAAACAATTTGCCAAACCATGCTTTTTGAATTAGAGATACAACCCCCTTTGTGGTTAAATTGTCATATCAGTAGGTGGAAATTGGGCCATTGCCTAGTTTTTGAGGTTCTTTGAAACAGACTTTGCTACTTTCTCAATGAATTAGCTTTCAGCATGCGACAAGCCAAAGGTCCCAGTATGCGATTTTATTAAGATAAGCAAGAAAGTGAATCAGGGGGCCATTTGAAATTTGATTATTTTATCCACTCTTTTCGTAAAAAGTGATTATCGCCTTTCTGTTGATGAATAGAGAGCAGGAAATGAGACTGACACCTCTGACATCTTATTACCTCTGAGTGTTTTTTCCCCACATCCCTATGAACGATATTTTCATTAGGTAGCTGTATAAGACCTATTGTTTAAATAGCAACACATTAGGTCCAAGCCATGGATAATGAAATTTCATATCTGATTAGTCTCTGTTCATATTCTGTTAGATTAGATGTTGTTGTTCATAAGTGTGCACATTGTTTTGTTATGGCCAGGCACTACTGCTTATGTCAAGAATGATCCTACCATGTTGCATACAAGAAACATAGGAAGACGAACTGCAAGCAGACCATAACATCTCAAGAACAAATCAGCACTTTCTGCTGACAGGGTGGCTGACATGTAGAATGCTTATTCTCAGTTTAGCTGACATGTTAGTTTACTATGCTACTTAAATTAAGTTTGAAAGAGCTTTCCTGAACTGTGTTACTACTTCTACTTCAATTCTGTTTTTCAAGAATGATTGCAAACAATGAATTAAAATCCAAGAAAGGAATCCCACATCATGCGATACTGCCAGAAATACTGTCAAAAATCAAGGTTACAGTATCTTTGAAGGAGCACTCTGCAAGATCAGTTCAACATGATATCAAATCAAAAATCATATACTGTATATACTGCACACAATATTGTGTTTGTGTGTGTTTAGTATATACACTGAACTGTAGGCTACTGCGCTTGATTTTTCTTGATATACAATAATGTATAATAATGTTTATGTTATTGTTGATTAGCAATAAGAGACAATTCTTAGCATACAGTATACATCTATGCACTTTGGGCCCCTATGGAGCTGTAAATAGGTAATCTGTAGATGTTAGTGGATGAAACATTATTGAAAACCGAGCAATTATCCACAAATAGTTCCTATGGCATCGTTTTTGGCAGCTCAGTCCAAACTCTGACTAATTGAGCTTCATAGACATTTTCTTTTTTTAGAGCATTGTAATTAAACAGAGGGAGGGTGAAACCTCTTTTTATTCTCTGTCAGTTTGAGAAATGGTTGTTGAAAACCACACTGTGTAAAAGCCATACAAGGCGAATAACAGCTACAGTTGATTACTCACACAAAGGAATCAATTTTGGGTGTGTGTACCCAAGAATTTATGAATTTATCCTCATTATCACTGTGACACAGATTTCTGACACATATTACTCACCAGTTGTAATGAAGTTTGCTAAATCACAATGTACTATACAACTCCAAATTATTATAGAGACCTGACACGCAATGCCATATACTGAACCTTTATCTGAAAAATCTGATTTTTTTTCGGGCTTCTTTGACATTTTACATTACACTAAAGTTTTTTTCTTTAACAATTAATGGTAATCACAAAACGAACTAAAAGGTCATAGTCAATGTTAAGGTCAATTTAACAGTTTTAATAGTTTTCACATATTTTAAAAGGGGACCTCATCATCAAGAAATTCTGCATTAGGCAAAGAAAATATTTTTTCTTCCGCTTATTTTGAACATGTCACTTTCTAACTCCAAACCCACAGCATATTCCCAATATGAGTCCCATTTTTCATTATTAAATAGGATAGACAACGCCAGCACTGTGTCACAGCACAGCCTACGCTCTTGTGAAAATGTATGAAAGAGCGAAGATTATTAATGGCCAGTAGATTAACAATAAAAAAGTAAAAGTATTTCCAACTCAATTATTGAACTAATTTAAAGGCTTATGATCTCACACAACAGCCCATTATGATGATCAGCTGACTCCAAAGGCATGTCACTTGACTGTAGTTACAGCGTCATATTATTTTCAATGTCGGTTTGTTTGGGAAATTCCAGCATAGGCATGAAATCATGAATAATGTCATGAAAAATATCTTCCTTCCAGCATTTATATGGTTTGTACAGACATTTTGTTTGTATGTATTCAATAACATAAAATATAGGGCTACTAAATTAGTTAGTGCAATATCTACTTTCAACACTTTGAGATATTTGTATAGCTTTATAGTTAATTAGGAATTAAGTAGTTTGTTTTGCTATGCTTATGTAGCTCTAAAACAGCATTTCTTACACATTTAACCTTTAAAGGCTCTACAACTGTAATAATAACTAATGTATTAACTTAGTTTCCATACTACAAATGTTATATTTCCATAGACAGTTGTAATTGTCTTCAGTATAAATGACTTAAAGCTTCAGTCACGCTGGTGTCATCTACCACCACAGACTATGTCTATGTGGAGGCATGTGGCTTCTCCTCCCTGGATATTGAACAACATTATTGCAAATGCGCGCTACTGTCACGGGTCGAAGGAAGTAAATAGAACGTATCCGAAATTCTACAGCGTGAATGTGACAGGCATCGCAGGACGTACACAACAGACATCATGTTCTCTTTGTTTGAAATGAACCTCCTCATTGCAGCACAACAGAAGCTATAAATTATTCAGGTGCTCCCTGGCGACTGCCCATTTTCAGTCCCCTCGCTCGTAGCTAGCTAAGCAGGCCAGCTTCTCCTTTACTCCCCGATGATCCGACTGTTTTAAAATGGCAGCAGCAAAACGCTGGTGACCTCTGAGTAGGACACTGCCTTCACTGTAATGTTATTGTCTGTGTTCAGTTAGCATGCGCCACAGTGTCTCAAAATAGGAAATGGGACATGAACATTAACCTGACGTCAACATGGAACAAATTGGATTATTGAAGTTATATAAACAGGAAAGTCATGTTTGTCGCTGTGCTTACCAGTGCATAGTGACAGGGTGAGCCAGAATAGACTGCAGTGGTCACAGTTTGTAATGGTATTTGCTGTAGTGTATACCCTCTACAGCAGAGCATGTCATTTCTGTTGTCCTTTCACGATGTTGTTAGGAGGTTTGCAGGATTACAGCACAAAGGAATATGGTAGCAATCCCTTCCTGCGAAGATATTTTATTGGGGATTAGCGTTTACTCTTGTTATCTGGTCTGGGTGTGTATAGGGTTAGCAGGTTCAATCAAATGCTACAGATGTACCTGACAATGTACCTGATCAACGATCAATTCCTGACGTTTCCCAATGTTTTGGTTTTAAACTCCCAGAGCCCCTCCTGCATGCTTACTGACGTACTGTTCTCATCTCTACTCAAACACACAGCACACTGTAATCTGAGGGGGGCATGGGCTTCTAATGGCACTATAAAACAGTCATGAAGTGTGCTGTACCCTGAATTCCAGTTAGTTTTGAATGCAAATTGAGGCAAGGTTAACTTTCAACACAGAATTTGCCCATAGACATTAATCAATAATTCTAGACTTTGCCTTTGTGACTGCTTAAATTCTGTTCCCGTAAACAAAGCTAACAAATTGCCAAAGGCAGACATCTAACATCTGAGAGAAAAGATAGATGGAACACAATGTAAATACTCCCTCAAAAAGGAGTTATAAAAACATCTAAGAGATTGTTATTGATCGGGCAATCCTTAACACGCTGTAACAAACAATGTATGCTAGCAGGGACTTTGTTAAGTAAAAACTGTCACTATGCTAGCGGGAGGGGGAATGATTTTGGAGAATTAGACATGCATCAGTGCCCAATTTCAAATGTGCATGTCATCTTGAAGTAGGTCGCTTATGGAGCAGAACCAGGTTTCAGCATTTTTATGCCACGCTGATTAAATTCCCTGCTTGTGCATGTTCCCCTGTGTCCTCATCCTTTTGGCAAATAAATTGGAGTGAGCTGACCTTTCATTCAATATGCGTGGCAAGGCAGGGTGTGAAGCTTGAAGAACGAAGACCCGTTAAATTCAGCTAATCAAATGAATACTATTACTACATAATATCTGTGAATGCTTGCAACCCCTGTGGGTGTGTCAGCTGTTTGGACAATATTAATTCACTGTGTTACGGTTCAGCTCTCTATCCTTACAAAACAAATCCCATTAAAATCATGTGTATTTTCTACAAGGAAAGAGGTGCACACATACCAGAAAGAAGTTTAAATTAAGTGATTTGCATATAACTAGTAATTAAATGAAATAATCTGCAATATACACACTGTCAATCAATGTCAGTGAGGAGAGTACCGTATAGTGAACTTGTTAGGTGTAAATAAAAACAAGGTTATAAAGTGGAAATGATCAAATAAAATTATATGGGCCTGTAATTTATATATTTAAACTATACAGTATGTATTTATATACAGTATAAACACTAAAGACATGTCAGTGATTTTGCCAAACTACTCACCCCAAGCTGATGAATTATGCTCCTGGGTGAACACATTTATGGCCATGTAGTTTCTCTTATTTATAACCATTAATAATTAAATGAAATAATCTGCAATATACACACTGTCAATCAATGTCAGTGAGGAGAGTAGTGGACTTGTGGAGAAAGTACCTCTTTTTTGTGTGTCCGCACTGCAGGTACGAAGAACAGTCTTAGTTCTTAGAACGCCGCTATGAACTTCTTTAGCTACGAGTGACGTAATTGTGCATTGATTGGTCCAACACTTGCAGCCGGCATTGTTACTACTACTACTACTGTAAGCTACCAGACTCCTTTGTTTCCGGAGCTGTGTCCTTCTGTCGGCCTCGATTATAATAACTTTTGCCAATTGCTGAAAGTGTTTTCACCTCTTGGCTCTGGTTTTTACTCTTTCAACTGCACGTCTCCATTCCAGCTCCGTCAACATAAAACCCACTACACACAAACACATAGCGCCGATAACCACGTCTTCCATGGGTGTTGTAGCAGGCTGTCAGATACCAACAGTTGTCTTACGTCACTTAAGTGTTCCTCCTGGTGGTGCGAATGCAAACGGCCCAAACTGTGTGTAGTGCTCACCTGTGGGTAGTCACTAGAACTGAGATCCTAGAACTGTTTGGTGTGAAAACGCCTATTCAGGGCCTCTCAGTAGTACACATGGGGCTTTTCCACTTTTCCACAAAAGTAAAAAGTAGTAAGAAAGTTGTTTATCATAATGCAATAAACCTTGCGGGGCAGACAGAAAACTATGGTTTGACACATTGAAAAATATTTGTCTTAATTAGACATTCATAATTATATATAATTAGCGATATATATTTATATATGAATTAGATAATCAACTGAGCTTCAGGCTCAGTTGATTATCTAATTCAATATCTACCAAAGCGCACTGCTGACAAACTGACAGTGCTACTGTATAGGGAGCACTTTTGGAGACAGCATTTTTTCAACTGAGACACTTTGGTTGCTATGATACAGACTCTCCGAAAGTGCATTTAAGTCCTGCCCACATCGGGGGAGGGAAAACATTCCATAGCTCTCCATTGACTTTGCATTGTGTTAAGCTAAGCTAATGTGATTTCTGACCTATACCAAAATATTTTTAACCTAACTAAAAGCTGTTGTGTGGCTATAGGGGATACAGTTGCACCGGCCCGTGATTGTTTGGGGGCCTGACATGGGCCTCTAGCTGTCATATAAATGTTTTACTTACTCTTGTTTCTTACAGTGTATCGGGTCCCCAAACCAACACAGTGCAACTGCACACCCTGCACTCCCTATGACCTGTATACAGTTTGGTCGTCTTTTCTCATTCTCCACAACTTTTTTTTTTTCAGTTTGACAGGTTATGATAACTTAATTCTGTGTTTTTTACCTGTGGGTAGTGCATCCTGTCACAGAACAGCTTTTTGAAAGGTTTCAATTTTGTTGTAGAAGTCAGATATGACATTAGCTTATCTTAAAGATTGTGTAAAGCAAATACAGAGACTTACTTGGAAATACCGTATATATGTTCCTTTTCTTTAAGCATGTGAAAACACGGTTAACTATGTTGTATTGTAGAGTTGAACCGTTTAAAAAGTATCGAATTTGAACCGGAATCTTATAAAACCCAAACGATACTCAGCCCTAGTCTCAATGTGCAAGTAGACTATGAGTTTGTGTTAACAACAAATAGTATTATTTGTAATATGTGCCTATTCTATGCATTATTTTTCATGTTAGTATTGTGGTTATCCGGAGATGGCATCTGGCAGTACACCTCTCCATTGTTCACACTGCTGTCGTTCTTAGAATCCTGAAAAAACACGGCGCTCCCATTGGTCAATTGAAAAATAACGTTGTTGTGAGGAAATAATGCTTTGGTGGGCACGGGCCTAACTGTTTTCTCCAGCCTATATAGCTAGAGATACCTATATGTTAGCTAGTGGGGAATATTCATCAGTAGGCCTGTCACGATAATTACTATATCGATTTATCATGCGATATATGGACTTAACATCAATCATTTTTCAGACCGCGATAATAGTGTATTTACACGCGTGTTGCTGACATAAGACAGTAAAGCCATGATGTGCTGCTCTTGAGCTCGTCTGACTGATCGCATGCAGCGCTACACACACACACACACACACACACACACACAGAGCAGATAGGTGTTTTTCCCGATGACTACATAATTCCAGCCAACTACGTTCAGAAGAATAAATGCAAAAATATGACATTTGTTTTATTCGCTTCGAAGTTTGTTTAATAGCCCACTTAGCCAAGCATTGTCGAACCTCAGATTGAAGAACAACAATGCGGATTCCGTCCTGGTCGTGGAACAACGGACCAGCTCTTTACTC